>OX493387.1:21454134-21654134 GCA_950371165.1 Lacanobia oleracea
ATCAGAGTTAGTTGGAAGCTAACCCATAATATAATTGGGAAACGGCTAGGCGCACTTGACCATATATGGATAACTATAAAGTGACGACATAGGCATAGTGGTTAAGAGTGTAATATAGAATAATAAAACTACAGTTGTAACAAAGCATAACAGAAATCTGAATATTCCGTATCTTAAGAAGAAAATAGCCCTAAGTTTTATGTTACTTTGAAGTCTAAATCCTTGTATTAAACAACAAATATGTATGACACATGACGTCTTGTCAACGCAGTGCATTTCGTCGTTTAGTTTAAATGCAAACTACGCCACTAATTTCTTCCGCAAATTGTAATCACTTCTCGCTTTACCAGTACGCCGCTCAATTTGTGTTCAACTAATGCAATAGATATACACGTTGGCGAACTGCATAAACATTGCTACACCAGATACGAGTTCGCGTTTAGCGTTCACCATTATACGTTGTGACTTTTTATTTTAGAAAGGTTATAAGTTGCTTGCATGCAGCTACCCTTACTATATACTTTACTTTAAACAAACAGCCATAAAAATAAGTAAAAAATGTTTTTATTTTATCGAAACACTCTTATTATTAAGTGTAACGCAAAATTGCAAACAACGTCATCATTTCAGCCTAAAGGACGTTTTTAGACTGAAATAGTTCCTGCTGGAAGTAGGTCTTTCTACAGGAAATCATTTCAAAATAAAAACTTAAAAAACCCTAACCCCAAAAAACGACTACAGAGTTTCAAAACAATCTCAAGCTGTTTCATGCAGTTGCTGACATCAAATCTGTGATTGGACTAAAAGAAACGCCACAAACTGGATCAGAATGCTTTTTTAGAAAACATAATTAATTGTTCGAATAATGACATAATTAGACCGCGTATTGATTGTTGTAAAAGTCAAAATGAAAGGGCATAACGTGACATTTCGGTAACACAACTGTCAAACTCATAACTTTTAACACTTTCTTGTCAATATCAGAATGTCACTTAGTCTAGACCGCGATATACAGTTTCAATGCATTAAAAGGCTACTTTAGATTATCCTTAAGCCGTAACCGCTAAACCAACCCCAAACACAAGAAATCTCAACCAATACAACGAACCCAAACAACAGACAGCAAGTGAAGTGAGCAATCTATTTTGTATCGGCCGCAAGTCCGTCTGTAAGTCTGAGTCGAACGTAGATACTACAGCCAAGGAATGGACCCGACGCGACGTCAAGTCTCGAATTTGCATTCCAAATTCACCAATTGACTGAGTACGGCGCCAGGAACCGCTGAGTCACACCGTACTGTAATTGAATTAACGTTCGGACTTGTTTGATCGGGGACTGATGTTATAAGTGACTCTGGATTTTATATCAACGATTACAATTGTCAGATATCAATCTAATATTTTAATCGTAATCATATGTCTATAAACGTAAATAAAACTTTTTTTTACTATTGATATGCAAGCGTTTGACCACTATCTCACCTAATGGTAAGCGATGATGAGGTCGAAATTAGAGCAAACAGCTTATAGAAGTAACCTATTCACTCTTGACTCAAAGACTTCCAGGTTGTAGCTATCAGGAAGCACAGACTCAGAAAATTCCACTCCTTAACTGTATAGCACTTAGCTAATAAAGAATCACACATGTGTGAAGAATTTTACTGCTGTAGAGAATGCATTATTCATAATTAAAAAAGTGATCACAAAATGAGCTGTCAACCCATAGAAGCAAAATGGAATGACAGTTCACTTCACGCTTACTCCACCTAATCGTACACGGTTGTATGCTGGCAGAGTAGGCCAGCTGATACGATTTAATTATTTATAAATAAATAAAAATAAGTTATTGATTTAAAAAAAAAGACTTTGTTATAGTTGAGCACCACATAATACTTTCTATGCTGGTTAAATACACTTTTACTGTGAAACACTAGCAAAATAAATATTTCCTTACAATAGATATGCATGCGATTTTTTTATTTCCAAAATGAAATACTTATTAGCTCTAGTAAACAGTCATGAAATTATTTTTTTAATAGCTTCATCAGCCATGAATTTCTAAAGCTTCAAAGGTTACAATTAGAAAGAGAAGTCCGATGTAAACTTTGACGTCATCGTCTATGACGCCTATACAGCTGCCATAGAACACACGTTTTCGCGAGAGGGACAGATATATTTATTTAAAATAATTATATCTCCTTCGTTTTTGGAGTAATTTTGATTCTGTTTTCAATGTTAGTATTATATTTTTGTATATTTTTAGATAAACTATGATAAATATGTTTTTCATGCACATTCCCTATTTTGTAAGGAAATATTTCTTTTGCATATTCAACATTCTCTACGGTGTGACAGTCATCCACAGTTACAAGACTGACTATAAATTTCTATTCCTTACAATAGTTACCGAGATTGCACCTGGGATCTGTCTTAGTGGTCCCAGTCTAAACTTGGACCAAAGATAAATCCCCCGAAGTTTGCCGCCTCGAGCAAGAAACGACAAATTGAGTTATTAACTTGAGGGAATACCTTCAGATCATTTCTCGTCTGCCACGAAATAAAAAAAGTTACGTGAGCTTGTCAAGATTTTTGTGAAACCAAAGATGGGTAGATTTTTAAGGAAGAAATAATATTTATTGTTATTTTTTCTTGTTGAAAGGTTATTGAACTTGTTTCCTAAATCATGACTCGGTTGACTGAAATTGTTATGACACGTTCGTTCAGCGGCGAAATGGATCACGGCACGTTGCTATCGTGGGCAGAATTGAAGGTGAGGTTAGCATTCACGCACAGGAACGGGGGAATTGGTACAAGAAAAGTGGCCTAAACTCAGTATTGAATGAAGTCGGGCTGGTGACGCTGATGATGAGGTTGACAATAAATTTGTTGTATAGGTATGACTGACAGAGATGATGCTCAAAAATACCTATATTTTCGTTCACTCGATGTAACATAATGACAATTGCATAACGTTTCGTGCGTATGGGTAGGATGTCCAAGTCCGCTTCCTTCATAAAAGTCTTCAGATTAATCCATAGCTGGACATAGGCCTCGTAAACTATTATCAAGCAACTAGCCTGTAAAGATCGCTGCTCCATCTTTTATGTGGACGTCGTCTATAATCAGTTTTGCAGCTAATTTCGCCGGTCCATAGCCAAAACTATAGGAAAACATTCAGTGGTATGCCTAAGAAAGCAGTTCCTTTGCGCTCTTCTTTCAATACTTTTTCTTTCCTTTTTTAAATGTTTTGTGTGTGCATACTCATTAATTTAAAACCTTAAGGCCTTTGCACACGGCATTTTTTTATATCGCGAGGAGGACGTGCAGATGACGCGCGCCAACGGGTTTTAAACGAAATTCCATAGCAGACGGTACTGCTTTTTGCCGTGAGCACGCGTTCGTAAAACGTGCGCCGTTAGCGCGTCAAAAATACGCCGTGTGCATATGCTCTTACCCTAAACCCCGTTAACCAAAATCATATAACCACGACTATTTCAGTACCTACATACTTAAATTATATGAAAATAGTACTCTTTCATTCGTCAAACATACAATAGGTACAACTTCTCGTCTTCGTCGTTTCACTCTTGACAGAGTGGTCGTGCTCGTCTTTAAGATCGTGTAGCATGCTTGACAATTCATCGCCACTCTTCACGCACCTTTAGCTTTTATGGTGCACTCATACCATTGCCTAATGCTACCTTAAGGATGCTCTCTTCGGCGGCACTAACAGAGAATTAACATCTGAAAAAAAAATAGTTAGTAATTTAGTTTAGCCAGAATTTGTCTATCGGTATCACACAATAAGGAAAAAAAATCACCTCCAAATCGTTGAGATAAAACCATTTTACTCTTTAATTTTTTTTTATCAAAAGAGTGTAAAAAAAATGTTTACTGCTTTGCAATACAAACGAAAATGATTTCGTTTTGTAACTTTTTAAAAACATGCATTATTTTCGTCACAAAAAATTAAAAATGCATGCATGAATAAAAGCCTAAATTTGGTTGGTCCAGCGCATAGGCTATCTACCACGGTCGTGCTCATTTACCCTCGACGTTACCTTGTACCACAAGGCGCTCTATAGAAACATCTACACGTTTTGATACGTGCAACACTATACACTATTCACTGTATACAATAGATACAGCTACAAAAGGTAAACTGAAAAGATAAAACATCCATATGTTTACAATACAAAAAATACACGTTATGTTCACAACAACAAAGTACTCGTATATGCCAGTTAATTAATCAAAAACAAACGTTTAGATGTGGTGTCTCGACCTTTCTTATTAGACTCGCGTACCAACGTCGAAAGTTACCCCTTTCAAAGTAATTTAAATACCCTTAAGCAGTGCATCCCAAACTATGAGTTGCGAACCACTGAGGGGTTCCATACAAATGTTGCAAGGCAGGGGCCTTGCAGGGGGAAGACCGATGCTAAAACGGTATAGGAAAACAAATAGTAAAAAAAATATTAAATTCAATCCCCGTAGATTTAAACTTATTAAAAAAGAAATTGTTAATTTAAAATAGTTACATTGTATAAATTTAATTTATAACGCGCTCGTTTGATAATATTTGACATTCACTAGGAATTATTAAAAGCTTCCTGCGGGTCAAGTTTAGTCTAGTGTAGGCTTATTTTTAATGAAAACATAATCGTTTTTGTAACACACTCTGTAACATTTATTTTCATTTTATACATTTATTTTTAATACATTCTTCTCATAGAAATCACTCATTGTATTAAGTTAAGTATTTTTTTTTATAAAGAGTGCTTGAAAGTGAATTGATTATAACTTTTTTTTATTTAAAAAAACCATCATTCATAAGGAAATGTATTTTTTCCTCATGACAGCAAAACAGTGAGTTCTGAATTTGTAAGTTTCTGTAAGGGGATCGCGGCTCTGAAAACTTTGGGAGCCACTGCCCTAGAGTTCAGTCTACAATGTGAAGTTGATACTTGCAAACGCTTTACGACAGAATATTAGAACGAATTTCATTAATTTATTTCAATTTTCGCTTTTCATGTCGTATTATCGTTACCAATTATCTGTACAAACAAAGGGCGTTTTCATTATAAACGATATTTACTTAGTTAATTTCTTGCAATATTTCAGAGTTCAAAGTCATTGGAATTTCAGATGAACCAATGGAATTAAGGATATTTCTTGGGATTCGTTAAATTGGTTAGGAGCGGTCTTCAGGGACAAACGCTTGTCTGAAGTGAGGGAGATCGTTCTCAGAGAGATTATTAATAATATAATTGTTTTAGAGGTCTTCTCTATAACATTCTATGGGGACGTTAAAATTATCATCGACATGTTTGGTGAAATTATTTAGCTGGTAGGTGGTTTTATTTTACTTGTAGACGCCCCATTTGGAACTGACTCTTTATTAGCGTACTTACCGTAAACAATGAGTGAGTGGTCGTTGAGAACGTTCCTTTAAATTTGATGTTCTAGAGCTATTTGCGATAACTTTGACTCCGATAACTTGAGAGCCACTCATTTGGCTCCCAAGTTGTCGGGGAAAAATAAGCAGCTCTAGAACATCCCACTTAAAGGAACGTTCTCAGTTACCGGTCAACCTGTCTAAGTGTGTTTTCGTTCTTTCAGGACCACTAACCGTCCAACCTACAGCATTCATAAGAAAACGAAGCTTGGCTTTTCGATTCCCATTAACATAGCAAAATATTCCTAACCGGGTCATTTCCCAATAAAAAAGGTAAACTTACCAAAAAACTAGGGCTCTAGGCTACGTAAATAAAGGGTCATAAATACTTTACCTCCATCGGGGAGAGGTCACGTACAAGCAAAAAAATCTCCCGCCAACCGAAGGGTTCCAAATTCGAACGTAATTCAATAAGGGAAGCCTGGCCACACTCCCTTCGGGCCCGATCGCCCGACAGTCATACCCAACAAATTGATGAGATTTACAGCCGAGATTCCCCGAAGTTAGCCGAAGGGAAATTAAGTTCGGGAAACTTTTCAAGTTGTTCAACAAACGTACTGACCTTATCGCTTGAGTTTAAGCCTGGTGCCTTTTTTGTGATGGTTCTAGACAGGAATAGTTTCGAACTCTGATAAGAGGTTAGACCAAGTTTTGAGATAAGGTGATTTAAGATGGTGATGGTGAAGGGATAAAACTGAAGGGAATTGTCTTAATTTCAATCTGACGAGTTTTCATAAAATGCATTCCTGCAAAATAAATATCTGGGATGTCTTGTTAGCAGTTTCTGCCCTGGATCGGAATTCACAGAACATTTTTGAACTGGTTAGCATGAATTTAAATCATTTTGCTCATTCCTGTGCCAGTGAAAATCATTTGACGTAGGTAGGTATATATCTATGTCACTAAACTGGTTCTAAACAACTGGATCAATTATATATTTTTCGTAAAAAATGGATTGGTTTTATGGTTTAGATTTACATTCCAGGTGACCTAGAATATTTTTCTCACGAAAATTTAACGTGTGGGCAGAAAATTTGCCGGGATCACTAGTATAATATAATTCCAAACATTTCGTATACATTTTATTTTCTATAAAGTATTAAGCGCCTACTCGTCATGGTATGTGGGTAAAATACACTTTAACAAACAAAAAATGTGCCCCAAAGTGTCATGTTGCTGAGATATTTCGAGGTAAAGCCACCATGTCACATCATCATCATCTGCCTAGCCTTTTCCCAACTATATTGGGGTCGGCTTCCAGTCAACTCAGATTCAGCTGAATTCCAGTGTTTTACGCGGAGCGGCTGCCTACCAGACCTCCACAACCCAATAATTGGGTAACACGGTACTTCTTGGCAGCGGCGTGCACACAGATTTAAGACAGGGTAGGCAGAAAATTGTACTCACCAAAAATACTACACGTTGGTTTTGGTTCGTCGTCTTGTCGATTGATGATGTAGGTAATTGCCAAATGCCAACTCAAATATCCATAGATTGACTGATTTTATAGACATATCAATTTACGGATATTCGAAGTGGCCTTTCGGCGCGTTTGTTTGATGTTTTGTAATGTTTGTGTGATTTGCAAAATTTAAATAAAATCATTGAAAAGATGGTGGTGTGAGTATACTAAGTATATAAGATTGTTTTATTTGTATATTAAATCTACACGCCTATCTTTCTGTAAGAATATCTGCAATATGGAATCGTAAAAGTTGGGAAGGCGTTTTATTTCCGTAAGAAGGTTTTTTCTATTGAAATCGTGGAAAGATCTGTAAGTCGTTGCTGGCCTTGTGTATTTCTTAAGTAGGTGTGTATACGTTTTAGCGACGAGAATGACCTTCCGGTTGAAGCACTGCTCGCGGAAACTGTAACAGTTAATTTTGCCAAACGCAGTACTTCGGGAAAAACTGTATTAATGTTATTTTCGTAAAAATGTTCTATAATTTTGTAAATACTGAGGTTTTTGAATTCGGCACATTTATAAACACATTTGAGCTCATTGATAAGGCGGTCTAAGTTAAAGTCGTATAATTTATAAACATTTACGAATTGCGATACTAATTCAACCGGAAAATTGTCATTATATTTATTGAAATTTTCGCATGAAAGTTGTCCAAAAAATTTTAACTCTTTCAGATTTTTATATCGGTCGCGACATTCGATGGATATATTGTCTATAATTTCAATAAAAGTCCGCTTAAAATTGCTTTTCGCGTCCACAACATTACGTTTTTGTTTTGGCGGCCCTGTGATTATTTTTACGCCTTCAGTTGAACTTTCGGTTTGAACAAATTTTTAGTTCAAACCTAGATCTGAATGATTCCAAAAACGATTCAAAGTCCCTATTTTTTTTAATGCAATAAGTCACATCTGATGTCTTTTTTTGCATAATTTCGTAAAGCACATCAGTTTCTGCGAATATTTCGTTAAACACATGAAGTAAAAACTGGAATTGAAAGTCTTTTAAATTGTGTAACAAATACAAAACTTGACTTAATGTCTCACCATCCCAAGAGTCTTCGTTTTCAGCCATATCCTCAAATAAATCAATTAAATGTAAATAAGAATTAAAAATTACATTCACAGTACGCGAATTGTAAGTCCATCGAGTGTCAGCAACGCGAGGCCATATTTTATTTTATCAATACACACACCATCTGAACAACTTTCACAGACAATATTATCCATTTTTCACTCTAATCACAATGTTAAAATCCTAAATATCTGATAGCGTAAGTCACAAACTGTTCTATCACAATACACATCAAACAATATGGCTACTATTGAATATTGAAATTACGTATTAAAAAGGAAAATTAATACGACAAAAAAATGATGGCCATCTAAATATATAAAATGCAATGAAACAATGTTACTTCTTAAAATATTCGCATTGCATAGCAAACTTTCGTCGGAAATGTTCGGCAAGGATCGTAATTTTTCGTGTTAGCTGTAAGAATAACTAGAACAAGCCACTGGCTTTTCATGCAGTTGTGTGCGTGATTTTTGTCATTGTGTGTCAGCAAAGCCCACGTAGCTATAGGAACACACACACACATAAAAATACGCATGACCACGAGTTTCCACGGAGCACACATACAAAACATTCAGAGATAAATAGTTTGTGGCTTTGCCGTGGCAAAGGCGAGGTGGCGCTAGTGCAGTAAACTGTATCGATCTTAATGATAACACCGGCACTCGATAGGTGGAGCTGATTTATGATTTAAGATTTTTATATTGTTTGGTTTATTGATAAAATAATATTAGATCTATTATCAGAACTAGGGTAGGCAGTGTCTTTCTGTATTTATGAAAGGCACGCGACTGCTTCTTGGCAAGACTGGAGTCAGATTTACTGGCTTCTGACAACCCGTAACGACTGCCAAAGATCTACAAATGACAGCCGGGATCAACGGCTTAACGTGCTTTCCGAGGCACGGAGGAAACTCGTTATGTTAAGATGGTCACCCATCCACAGACCAACCTTGACAAGCGTTGCATAACCTTAAAGATCGACCCGTGCGGCTGTTATTATTTAGCCATGAGCTCCTCAAAGCCATCATGTCACAATCATGACTTAATTAAGTGCTTAAAATGCATTACATTAAATTCAATTAACAGTTTCAGCTTGATTTAATCATTTATTGGAAGAAAGTAAAACTAGAAAACGTGAAAATAATTTTATTAAGAACTTGCCTACTAACCTGCATCGCAATGGAAAAACCCAATTTAATTTATTTATTTATAACCTTTATTAAACAATCTTACACATTTATTAAAGTAACTATAACTAATAATGTTATAATAGTGTTTTAATATTTTATAATATGATAATATGAACATAAGGTTTCTAACTAATTTATTCACTTAACTTAACTATTATCTAATTATGAATTATTTGACACCGGTAATGAGATTGTCTTGCATTTTCGCAAAGGCTTCCCCTAAAGCTCGCCACATTCTCCTGTCATGAGTTACAACTTTAATTTAATTAAAATTAAAATTCATTTATTTCAGGCCATGAAACCCATAGACAATAATAATACAATAATTTAGATCAATAACAATTGCTCACATTAATTATTATGAATTTACATTTAAATTTTAAAAACATTATACTTATATTATTCAATTGATTAATGTCAATAGATGGCAAGATTACTACTGTTGGTGTTACTTGTTACTCCAAGTAACACCAGCTACTTGCCGGATATCTTCCCTTTCTTTCTTTTGTTTTGCCTTGGACACCATGCAGTCATTTCTTGCCCATTTCTCTTTCTTGCTCCTCATCATATGGCCTGCCCATCTCCACTTGAGTTTCTTAAAACAATACGTTACGTCTTTGATTCTAGTTTGTTTTCCTAATGTTTCCAGTTTTATTCTATCCTTTACCTTGACGCTGAGCACGCTTCGCTCCATACTGTGTTGGGAGGTTAATTAATTTATACAAATGGTTAAGTCAAGCCGAGAACTATTATTTGAATACAATCTACTACATAACAGACCATATTAGACCATTTATTATGTTTTTCATGGATCTCACATGGCGACTTTACCTTTAAATATCTCATCAACTGGAATGAAACTTTGTCTCATCCTGCGCCTCGATTTTGAAAAAAAATCAAAATAGCGGCTAGGGGCTATGCCAGCTCCCATAGAAACAGGTTCAAACCCCTTTAATTTTAATTTTACTAAAGAAATTGGAAAATCACTCACTTTTTTTCCTAAAGTATGTTTCGAATACGTTGTTTAAATTACTGAATGACTGATGATTTGATTTAAGGCCTAATAGACAATAGCATGTAGCCTTGATACTTCTTATCAACTGTTGATAAATAAAATTGAAGCCGATAAAATAATTGCCTAAAACAATTATCGACACAAAGGCATTTCCGATTCGCAATGGCTACTAGAGGGGCTCTAGTTATCGGCGACCAGATCTCTGTTATTGTCGACCGGAGCAAAGACAAAAACATTGATAACTGGGTAAATTATTTTTTATACCGTAATCAATAAATCACTATAGATAGCAATAATCTACATAGATATTATCTATACGGTGCGTTGTCTGTCTGCCACTAAGTCGGCCAATAATTGTATAATTCTCGGAACTATTAGAATAAATAAGGCGGCAGACAATGCTTTCAAATACGCAAAATGACTTAAAACAAAATCGTCATAGTGTTTACTACCGAAGTAGTAATGTTGACCTTGTGTCAACACGACTAAGGTTTAAAATAATAACTGCAAACTGTGTTATGAACTAATCTGGTTTTATCTGGTTATTTTATAAGGCCTTCGACCCTTAAACAGCGGCAACGAAACCAAACCGCCATCTAACTCGACGCTAACGCCGTTCATCGAGCTTTGTCGTATCAGAAAACGATTAAAATAAAAATTTCAACGATTTCATCATAAACACATAGTGTTGAAGATTTTGTGTGGCACTTAACCATTCTATCATGTAAAGTTTTCGAACAGGTTTTATTCGATTTTAATCATCTAGTCGATTACTTCTAGAGTGGTTTTCCCATTTTTAGGGTGCAATAGAATCAACCAGTTCACTTTATTTTCCTAGCCAGGCTTAGTTCAGTTCCGATGGAAAAAAAAATCGGTCAAGTGTGAGTCGGACTCGTACACGAAGGGGCACCCTTCGTGTACGAGTCCGACTCACACTACTACCATAAACCTTAATTTTTATTATTTTTTATTAAAACGGCATTAGAAATACACAATCTGTGAAAAATTAAACTCTCTACCCATTATGGTTCTTGAGATACAGCCCGGTACAGACGGACGGACAGACAGCGGAGGCTTAGTAATAGGGTTCCGTTGGTTACCCTTCGGGTACAGAACCCTAAAAGTAGCGAAGCTTGTTAATACTATAATACAATAAAGTCAGAGATTAAGGCTGCGTTTCCAACTCGTCGTCGTCGTCGTTTGCGTGTCGTGTTTGTTAAGAACCAGTTAAATCGCTTGTTCTGAGCGAGATAAGGTAAATGAAGCGATTCTATTGGTTCTTAAGAAAACGTCTCTCGCTAAGTATCCTCACACATCTCTCACTAATCATCCTCGCACATCTCTCGCTTAGCATCCATGCACATCTCTCGCTAAGTATCCTCGCACATCTCTCCTGCTGCCTCGCTACCTTGCACAGCTGTCGTAGAAACACTCACACATTTTCTCAGTTCCATTACGCATCCTTGCTTCGTCTTGTTTTTACACATCTTTGGTACAAAAGCACCCCACACAATTATCTACCTGTGTACTTGTAATTACGTTATTTTGTTATCATAATACTCATCAGTATTTTACGTAGCATAGTTGCTACGTAAAATCTCCAAATCTTTTTATTATTATCATTTTATCCAAATGATAAATTACTGTTGTCTTGGATTATTCAACTTCTATTTAGTTTTGATTTTTATTCAGTACTAGTTTCAGCCAGCGGCTTCGCCCCCATGATCCCAAGAAAACGTTCAAATTCAAAAGTTCAATTCTAGAACATACTACTCTGTCAAGATTTCAAGAAAGTACCGGGAAAAGATCAATAATACACAAAATGTCTGTTATTCATCCAAATTTATTTTATCACCTGCAAAGTATGCTCCTTTAGAAACGATACACTTGCGCTAACGAATAATCCATTCATCAAATCATTTTTTAAACGCTGCTTCCGGAATTGAGTTCAGTTATATATCTGGTGAATATGGTGGTTGCTGGATGGTATTTGTTGAGTGTTTGGTTAAAAATTCGTTCACAATGATAGCCTTGTGCGAAGGCGCATTGTCGTGGTGCAAAATCCAAGAATTTTCTTTCCACAAATCTGGCCTTTTTCGTCGAATTTGCTCTCTTAAACGCCGCATAACGCTCAAATAATATTCTTTATTTACCGTTAGACCTTCCGGTAAGAATTCAGAGTGCACAACACCGCGATAGTCAAAGAAAACAGTCAACATGACTTTGACTTTTGATCGACTTTGGCGTGGTTTTTTCGGTTTCGGTTCAGTTGGAAGGCGCCACTCCGAAGCTTGTTGACTAGTTTGCATGTCAAACTCGTAAACCCACGTCTCGTCACCAGTAACAATGCGTTTCATGAATGTTGGGTCCGAACTGACTCGTTCTAGCATGACCTCAGTGACTTTCATGCGATTGAGTTTTTGGAGAAAATTCAGATCTTTTGGGACTAGCCGAGCAGCAACATGTTTCATACCCAAATGATTAGTTAAAATGGTACGGATCGACTCGTGAGATACAGAAAGTTCGGCGGCTATCTCTCTCAGAGTTGAATGGGGATTTTCAGTCACTATTTCCTTCACTTTTGCGATGTTAACTTCAGTTGCAGACGTTGACGGCCTACCAGAGCGAGGCAAATCTTCCATCACATCTCGACCGCTTTGAACCACTCATAAGCACGAGTTTTTGATAAAGTCGATTCACCGTAAGCCTTCTGTAACATTTTCAGTGACTCCGAACACGAAATTCCATTGGCAATGCAAAATTTAAGACAAACTCTTTGTTCGATATTTTTGTCCATTATGAAATTCGCAATACACACTATATATGATATTACTAAAACCAGCACTGTATTTAATATAAATAACAGATGCAACTCAAACTCCGCGCCAAAATGGAAAACAGTTGTGCCAATCTAACAACTACAAAAAAAAAACAAAAATTTGAATTTGGAACCATAAACAAATCATCCATTCCCGATGCTTTTTTGACTGAATGTATGTATTATACCAGAGTGCCAAAGGGGATAGAACTTTTTTTGCATAGCCCCGCGCCGTCATTTTGATTTCTATTTTTTTCAAAGTTGCGGTGCATGTTATAATATTTTTAAATATGGGTAGAGGATATTTCAACAAACAAAACATGTTCGAAACATGGTGCACCAAAGGGTCACGTTGCTAAGGTATTTACTGTATTGGTAAAGTTCCCATGTGAACACAATGAAAATCATATGTATGTATGTATGTAGTAGTGAGCCTTTTGCCAACAACTGGACACCTAGGCTGTGTTTGTTTTAAGAACAAATAAGATTCTACTGGTTAATTTACTTAGCCTCGTTGTGTGACTCACGTGGCACAGAGATTTTATGCAATTCCATTGATTAAAATTTCTCCGTTTCTCCGCTCCGCTTCCTCGCTCCGCTGTAATGGACAGGCACCCTTACTCTGGCTTTCTCAGATCCAAAAACTCATTAGGCATTTTTAAATCCGGAACCTCATGCTTAGTAGAAGTGCTGCGACCACCAAATCAACGATGTAGTATGCAGCATAATATAATTCTGAAGTCAAAGTCAAAGATCTTTATTGTAAGGCAGTAATTGTTATAGAGTTGTAATTCAATTAATTGGTGCTCATTTGCACTGCTGTGCCATTTTAGGCGTACAAAAGTTTACAATTTGTTTGTGTTAGACCTAAAATTATGTGATATCTATATCTATATACTCATATAATAGGTCTTTACCTATGAAATTGCCGTTTTGTATGAAAAAATTTAAACGAATTTTTTTCATGTATTTATTTGTATTAATCGAAGTAATCACCCATGCAATCAACGCATCTTTGCCAACGCAGTGGCAGTTTATTGATGCCCTTCTTAAAGAAATCAGCTGGACGGGAGGCAACAAATTCTTCAAAGGCATTTTATACTGTCTCTCGGGTATTGATTTTTTTTCCCGCCAACAAGTTATCCAAATTCTGGAAAAATAGTAGTCTGTAGGCGCAAGGTCTGGTGAGTAGGGCGGATGACGGAGAGCTTCCAACCCCAGTTCTTGCAACTTGGAGAACGTCTGCTGTGCAGTATGAGGTCGCGCGTTGTCGTGCAGGAGCAGCGGAGACGAGCGATTGACCAATGCTAGTTGGAGATGTGCCAGCTTCTCCATCATTGTGTTCAGTTCTTCACAGTACACATCTGCAGTAATGCACACCCCGTTTGGTAAGAAGCTGTGATGAATCACACCGACGCTAGACCACCAAACAGTGACCATCACTTTTCTAGGGGTAAGTTTTCGTTTAGGGCATTGTTTAGGTGCTGAACCAGGATCCAACCAACTTGCTGAGCGCTTGCGGTTATCAAACAGAATCCATTTTTCATCGCAGGTAACAATGCGGTTCAAAATTCCTTCATTTGTGTGAATGTTGAGCAGTGCAAGGCACGTCTCGACGCGTACTTCGCGCTGGCGATCATTGAGTTTGTGGGGCACCCATTTGTCAAGCTTTTTTACCTTGCCAATTTGACGCAAATGGACCAATATTGTTTTGACGCTAACGTCGAAAGCTGCTGCTAATTCAGCCGTAGATTGTGTATCATCAGCTTCCACAATCGCCTTTAATTCGTCATTGTCGACCAAAGTCTTCGGACGACCGCGAGGTTCATTTTTCAGGTCGAAATTTCCAGAACGGAAGCGAGCAAACCAATAACAGGTGGTGCGTTGGTTTATAGTGTTAGCTCCGTAAACGTCGTTGATGTTGCGTGCCGCTTGTGCCGCGTTGCTTCCACGACGGTATTCATATTCCACAATTACTCGAATTTTTAACGTATCCATTTTTTTTTTGTTTTTACTATTGATAGGCACGCGTTTGACCACTATCTCACCTGATGGTAAGCGAGGATGTGGTCGAAGATGGAACACGCTTGCCTAGAAATAACCTATTCACTCTTGATTTAAAGACTCCCAGGTTGTAGCTGTAGCTATCAGGAAACACAGACTCCGGCAGGGAGTTCCACTCCTTAGCTGTACGCACTATGAATGTGTTCCCAAAACGTTTTGTGCGTATGGGTGGGATGTCCACCATGTACCGGTGGCGCATCGCCGTTCGTCTTGTGATCCGATGATGGAACGGGCTTGGCGGAATTAAATTATGCAATTCCGTCGCACATTCCCCAAAATGCAACCGGTAAAAAACCGACAGGCTAGCAACTCGTCGTCGATGTTCAAGACTTTGGAGCTTCGACGCGACGAGCCTCTCATTGCCGATGATCCTCTTGGTTGGAAATGCGATGAAAATTTAACACTTATCAATAAACAAATGACTACTTTTGGAAAAAAAAAATCATGTTTTTAAAATAATATTAATTTGAAATTAGAATTCTTAGCCACACAAAAATTATTTTGATTTGAATTGGCCAGTACTGCAGAACGGCAATTTCATAGGTAAAGACCTAATATAAAGCTGAAGAGTTTGTTTCTTTACCTGAACGCGCTAATCTCAGGAACTACTGGTCCGATTTGAAAAATAATTTCAGTGTTAGATAGCCTATTTATCGAGGAAGGCTATAGGTTATATCATCACGCTAATACCAATAGTAGCGGAGCAGTAATGAAAATTGTGACGCAGACGAAGTTGCGTGGGTCATATTATATAAATTAAAAAATGGACATTTCAAATTGTAATTGAGCTTTATTTTGCATCAAAACATAAAACAGTTTGGCACTAAGTCATCATGAATCCATCGGACAAAAATTCTAAGCTGTTACATCCGTCTTTCTAAAACTTATCAAATCAGTATTTTGTAGACACAAATACTGATTGATTAATGTCACTTAATATTTTACGTATGTAATTAGGAATATCTTTGTCTGATGCTTACCTATTTCGGTTTTTCCATTCGTACGTTGTTATGCCGATAGGTCTGGCATCCAAAGTAGTTCCGACTGGACAGAGCCTTGAGCTTTGATATAGATAAAAATAGTATTATTAATCCTTACATAGTGACTAATGCCCGGTTTCCGGTTTTTTAACAATTTACGTAGGTACGCACATTTAATCTATATTAATATATAAAGCTGAAGAGTTTGTTTGTTGGCTTGAACTCGCTAATCTCGGGAACTACCGATCCAATTTGAAAAATTCTTTCAGTATTAGATAGCCGATTTATCGAGGAATATATAGGCTATATATCATCATGCGAAGACCAATAGGAACGACTCGGTAATGAAAATTGTGACGCAGACGAAGTTGCGCGGATCAACTAGTAAGGAGATGAAAAGAAGGAAATAGAAAAATAGGCACAAAGGAAATGTATGCGGAAATCTTTTGACGTGATAACGTCTTATAAATTGATGAACGCCGGCTACACTCACGAAAAAGTGTCACGTTCCGAGAGCGAGAGCATGGAACAAGCAATAGAGAGGCAAGATCGGCCTAAGCGACTTGTTTAGAATTTAACTGTTTTCTTATGACGTTATCACGTGAAATTATCGTCCGTAAACCGACTTTTCAGACAACCAATATTTTTTTTCGTGATAGTTTTGGTCCCATAGTGAAAGTTATTCATTGAGGAGCTCATGTCTAGACAATAACAGCCGCACGGGTCGATCTACAAGGTTAAGCAACGCTTGCCAAAGTTGGTCTGTGGATAGGTGACCATCTTTACATACCGAGTTTCCTCCGTTAGTCCTGGCTACCATTTGAAGATCTTTGGTAATCGTTACGGATAATCAGAAGTCAGTAAATCTGACTCCAGTCTTGCCATGAAGTACCGTGTTACCCAGATAATTGGTTGTGGAGGTCTGGTAAGCAGCCGCTCCACGTAAAATACTGGTATTCAGCTAAATCCGGTTTGACTCGAAGCCGACCCCAATATAGATGGAAAAAGGCTAGGCAGATGATAAGTGAAAGTTGTTCATAATTATGAATACAATGACCTCTTCTCAGGGAGTGCGTTTATTTTGTTACACGTTGAATAATGTATAATATTAGCTAGAACTATGTATTGCTGGATTATATAACATGAAGGAACATCACTCAGTTCGATCTTTGTTAATTAATAAAAGTTAATAGATTTTATAGGGCTAAAACAACAGATTATAGATAATACAATTTGAGCTAGATTCCCAATCATTTTACGTAATAGGAGCTCTAAATTTGAAGCAATGAGCATCCTGCACTTCTCGTACCGTTTTAACGAGCAAATGATTGACGCTATAAAACCTGCATTGTTCTACATGCATTCATAATAAAAACTGCTATCTATTTGTCTCAACGTTTCATGAATAAAGTAATGCAGTCTTCAAAACAATGCTGTCGTAAATCTATGTTTTAAACAAAACTCTTCACAACGACAGACAATGCACAGAAAACTAAACTAGCTTCGTAGTTTAGGTATTTGTCTTGTGTTAAATCTCAACCATATCCAACCGAAAAAATGTTTACATTTTTTATGATAGAGTTTCGGTCGGAGTATGCTCTACGAAAACACAACACTGACGAGACTTGAGACCAGGAAATGTGTGAATAGCTCCTCAATAGGAAATTAATATGGTTTCAGAGAAAAGGAGACCGTAAGCTTTTAATAGAAAGCCCGTGTTCCAGTGCTATGTTTACTACCACATCGGGTCTCCGAATTTGGGTAAATTCTTTACATCACCCGAATACGGCCTAACGACAAAATATTATTTTGCTATAACCGAATGGAGCAGAATATCAGTAATTTACATGGAGCGACTGCAAACCTTGTCTTCACAACCCAGTAACTAGGAAAAACCATACCGCTCGGTAAGACTGGCTGTTAGACCTTCCTACCTAAAGGTATCATCATCATCATCATATCAGCCGAAAGACGTCCACTGCTGGACATAGGCCTCCTCCAAGCGTCACGCTTCCATCGGCTACCCGTGACCTTCACCAGGTCATCGGTCCACCTTGTGGGAGGCCTTCCAACGTTGCGTCTTCCGGTACGCGGTCGCCACTCCAGAACTTTTCGGCCCTATCGACCATCTGTTCTGCGAGCAATGTGCCCTGCCCACTTTCACTTTAGTTTGGCGATGCTTCGGGCTATGTCGGTAACCTTGGTTCTCTTGCGGATATCATCATTCCTGATTCGATCACGCAAAGAAACTCCAAGCATTACCCTCTCTATTGCCCTTTGTGTGACTTTGAGCCTTCTGATGAGGCCCATTGTGAGCAACCACGTTTCCTAAAGGTATAATATAAGGTAAATATTTTCTAGACTCGTCAATAAGCCGGACGTGTCACGCGCCTGACTGGCACGCTCGTAGCAAAAACGATCTTGGTCTTGACGTCGCGTGGTTATTAACTTAAAAAATAAATGTACTTCTTCTGAAGTAAATTAAGGAAAAAATATATAAAACACGTAGTCCACATGATGTATACGTGTAACACGAGTTACATATTTTCAGCAATGCTGGCACTTATACTATCTTCCAAAAGAGACATAAGTATAATATGCTATTTTAATCAGTCTATACTTTGAAAACCGTCGAACTAAGACCCAGACCACCTGAAATTTTGGTAGCGAATGTCAATGCCATTCATTTTAACAATCATTCGCTTAAACGTCTGTTAATCTATTTATTGGCCGAGCTCTGAATCTGGTCATCTGGGTTTCAAAATAAGAGATTAAATTGTAAAGGCTGATAGTTTCACAGAGGACCAAGGAGTAAGGATGTTCCATGGCTCTCTGTAGAACTACAAGCCTTGCTTGCTTGGCATACTGCTAATAGTCGGAGTTCCCAACCTCGAGATCAGAAGATGTACAAAAATGTTCGCTATTGGAAAACGAATTTCGGAACTGAAGGAGCAGGGCACAACACCCGGCAAAGTGCGTTGATGATAGGTGGAGTAAGGCGGTGACCAAGTGGTGTCCACAGACTTGAAGTTTGGATACCTGCTGCTACATCAGATGCTTACAGAAAGATCTAAATATATATTCAATTAAATCAACAGCAGAGTGATCTCAGAGGTCTATAAATTCGTTCAGCAGCAAGTTGAGCAGATGACACTATAGCCATTGCAGGTATAACCTGGAAAGATGAGGCTAACAATGGACCGTGAGGATTGGCACCATAAAAAGAGGCCATACACAGCGAGCACAGTCGAGCTGTGGATGATGACTAAATTTTATATATTCTGAGAAAATAATGTCACTTTTTCTGGCCAAGATGAGTAGGAAAAAAATTATCAGTGCAATTAAATTTTTGATGTTATATCACAACTTCCAATCGATTTTGATTAAAGAAAGCTATAAAGATGATAGCATCTATTAAATAATATGATGAAATTATTGGTATTGTAAATCTTTATCATAAAAGCATACGCAGACAGTAGATATACATAGTTTTGTTATTTTGATAAATACGAGTAATACTGGACAGGATGTACATCTATTTGGTATTCCTCCTTTTTATTATTGCTTTTAAGCAAGTCAAAGAATTGCTAAACTTAAGTGGCAGTACGCAGGGCACACTGTTCGTTGATGGGGTCGAAAGGTTCTGAACTGGCGACCGTGAACCGAAAGTTGAAGCATTTGAAGGCCTCCAACAAGGTGAATCGATGACCTGGTGTTGATCGTGGGAATTCGCTGGATGCGAGACGCATAGAACCGGTCAATGTATTGACTCTCGAAGGAGGCTTATTTCCAGCAATGGTCTTTCGTCTGAAGTGATGATGATGATGAAATCAGCAAGATTGGGTGAACCAGAAGAAGTACTTGATAACATTTTTAACCATTCATGGGCATCAGGTATAGATTTAAAATATGTACCAACTTCTGCGCTTCTTATCTTTAGGAAAAAAAAGTCTAAAGCATTTGTATTTTTTAAAGCTTTAAAATGCGTCATTTTTATCTTTAAATTATTATTTTTTCAGTCCATGTTTTACAGTTTTTTTTTGTATTCGCAAGTAAATTTATTATTATGTTACGAATATTTTTGTGTCAAGAGCTACGACAAAGTTTTGGGCCAATCACGTGTGTGATAAAAGGATAATTTTGATTGTACTTATTTGGAATTTTAGTCTGGTCAGACCGCGATAAAGAATGACGACACAATTTTAATTGCTAGACAGAACTACGAGTACGTTGCTGAGGAGTTTGTGAAATCATATTTTTTATCGGCCTCGATAAAAGTTTAAGGCAATTGTATTGGATAGTCTTTCATAGCTATAAGGTTTCAGACCAAATCGTTTATTCGCTTAATTTACAACTACGTAAGTACCTACCTGATGCGAGATAATGGGCAGTAGCGTTCTCTGTAGAAATCAACACCATACACTGCGATCGCCAACTCGCCTGCCAAGCGTGGCAATTATGACAAACTCCCCCTTCTTTTGGGGGAGGCCTATGGCCCGCAGTGGACGTATTTCGGCTGATATGATGACAAAGTACCTAATTGAGTTTGCTAGAGCAGGAAGTCATAAAATCAGCTGAAAAACGCCTAATGCTGGAGAAAAACCTCTTCCAGGTATAGCAAATACCAACGATTTAAAATTATCTACTTCTGCTTATATTTGAGGTCATGGTTTTCCAAATCCTATGGATCTGCCAAAAAAACAATCATCTAGCAACCAAAACTGGTTATACACATATTTTCACATTTACATCTCAATAAATGTCAGAGCAAAATAAACTAACTACCTGGAGAAAAATCCAGATTACGACGGCTACTTCTTCCCCAGCACCGGCGCCGCCACCAAGGCCGGCAACGAGCCTGGCCTGGACAACACCATAAAAGTAGTGCTGCCGCCGAGTACTTGTCCACCTTTCGTTCCCACGTCATGTCTATTGCTAAGATCACATGCGAATGCCAACAGTTCAAGATATATTCAATAGGCAACGCAAAATTTTGACAGTGCATGTCAACTCCATGAAATCATTATCATCAGCCTGTAGCCTGTACTGCTGGACATAGACTCCCCCAGTGCACGCCATTCAACTCGATTTCCGGCAAAATGGGAAATCATCAAATGACTCCTTCCGCTCTGGGCGGAGCGGAAGGAAGTGTCAGACTCTTACTGACTAAAACCCATCCGTGTTCCTCCTACTGCCCTTTGCGTTCCAGGGTATGGTGCCTCTTTCGAACAGATTCCGCCCCCCGGGCAGGCACTGGCCCTAGCGGGCCCCGTCTCCTGCCAGCCACCCTGCGAAGATCTTCGCTACACCTAGCCTGAGGGCCTTCAACCTTACGTTTGCAGATTCGTGGTTTCCACTCAAGAACTCGTCTAGCCCAATGGTCATCGGTCCTACTGCTGCTAATATGGCCGACCCATTGCCACTTCATCTTGCTTATTCTGTGAGCTATGTAGACGAGTTTGGTGAGAACCAAACTCGTCACATTTTGTACATGCAGATTACAGTCAGATTACAAAATGTACATGAAGTCCACAACAAAGTCGATGCGGATTCCATGCACAATTAGTTTTTTTTTTTAACTATCATTATCGGCTTTTCGCTAATTGAGTGACACTTTATTTTAATCCTTTAGACGGGTTTCAATAAATGTTCATGACACAATCTTGCTGATGAATACTTGAAGACAGATCCATACGACCTTGATATTCATCCACATTGAATTTTGAGTTAGACAGTCTACCCGAGTGAAATTACTGTAGTACTCCTACAACGTTCGCATACAATTATTCGCGAGAAGGAATTCATTCTGGCCGGTATCGACGTTGTCCCGGCACGGAGATATCTCATTTATTTCGCTTATCATTGCCCTGGGAACGAGTATCGTCAACGCGACGGCTATTTCTTTGGATGGGGCTACGAGACTGTCGGAATTTATGCTTTTGTTATTGTTCGAATTATTGGGTGCTCGGATTTTGATTTGGTTCTGGAGCTGTAAAGTCTAAGGCTACCTTTGAAGTTGTTGTCAGCTTTATTGAAACAAATTCTTCGGTTTTGGCTGAGTTTGAGTGTTTTTTTTTTTGTGATGAGTTTACTCTTGACTCTAATTTAGTGGTTACTCATTCCTTTTTTTTTAATCCTAACTTTGGGACCTTTATTTTAAACTACAAGCTCATCTTTTTCTAACATAGAACTTGAAGCAGGTTTAATTTAGTTTTTAACCGACTTCCAAAAAAAGAGGAGTTCTCAATTCGGTGGGATTTTTTTATATATATATGTACACCGATTACTCCGAGGTGTTTGATCCGATTTCTGTGATTCTTTATATTTTTGTTCGATGCAGTATACTTTCCATTTGATCCCGTAAATATTTTTTTCTGTTTGGTTCAGCAGTTTTTATTTTATGAGCATAATTTCTGCGTTGACGAAGACATCGTCCATGTATCACAATTTAAAAGTGGAAAATAAAAAACTTTTTCCAAAAAATATATCCAGCTTCCAAACAAAACACTACAAAGAATAAAATAACCTTATTTACGGAAGTGGGTGTTAAAAAATACAAAGAAACAAAATCAAAACCACACCAACACGAAAATAATAATAAATTTTATAATTTAAATGCGAATTTTCTGGAGAAATAAACGGGCTTTTTTATTTATCTTTGTATATTTATTTTTTAAGTTTTTTTTCCGTGCAAGCCTGTCTAACTAGAAAGAAACCCATGCCAATACCAGGCAATACAAAATATTTATTAAAATATTTATTGGCCAAGACCCAAATTCCTTTCCGTTAGCTATATTTCTCTAGGGCCAGAGAGTACCTACCCTAAATTATTTAGTAGATCACTTTCTATTATATATTCGGAAGATATGGAAATAGTTATCATATATTTGTATAAATTATGGTCCTAACAGTCCAAAACAAGAACATAAATAAAATGAAATAGGAGCCTGGGAGTAGTTGCGTTACTCTTAGATATTTTTCGAGGTTATATTTTGTTTGGGACATTATTTTCAGCGTCAAGTCATAGTTATTTCCTTGACAGCATAGTAAAGTATGATCAAACCTGTATTAATCTTTTTTTTTTATTTGTAATGGGTTTGCTCTTGACTCTAGTCTATGTCAGAGATGACAGAGACAAAGTCTACGATGGAGCGAGCCTACCCAGAAGGAGCCTGTTCACTCTAACTTTGAAGAGATTAGGGTTGTAAGCTTTTGGGAACACAGACGCAGGCAGAGAGTTCCACTGTTTTGCTGTCCGCATTATAAAAGACGTTTGAAAACGCTTAGTGCGAATTGGTGGAATAGCTACAAGGTATCTTTCTGGTGTAAAAAACAAAACAACAAGTGGTGAAACTAACATTTCGGAACTTTCATTTTCAATAGTCTTGTCTTCTACTGCACAACCAGCCATCATCATCAGCCTGTAGCCTCTTCTAGTGTCAACTCAATTTCTGGCAACTCTCATCCAGCTGCTACCAACCACCCTTGCCGATTCGCAGTCTCCATTCAAAAACTCGCCTACCCCAACGATCATCGGTTCTACAGCTAATATGGCCGGCCCATTGTCACTTCAGCTTGCATATTCTGCGAGCTGTGTCGACATCTTTGATTCTCTCTCGGATGATTTCGTTGCGGATTCGATCCCTCAAAGAGAATCCAAGCTCCTTCATCTTACGTTATGATTAAATTGTTATAACACACGACAAAAAAAAATCTAATTAGTCAGATATATTTCCAAGAAATATCCGTCAAATGTTTTTTTTAAACGATACAGTGTGTGGAAAGCTCATGTGCTTGTAGTTTAAAAGTGTACTGAAATCAAATGATACGTGACGTCACACGAATTTTCAACGCACTATATCGTCTTAATTTTTTATTTACATGAAAAACGATAAAATACGTGTCGGATATTTTTCGGGAATCTATCTGACGAACTAATTAGAATTTTTCCACTACCCTATTCTATCTTAATGTAGGGTTATGAATAAGGTGTTTTTGACAGATTGCGACTGAGATATGATTACAAAAGGTGCTTTATAGTAAATAGAATTGACCTTAAGTCGTCGTTTTTTTTAACCGATTTCTTCAAAAAGGAGGAGGTTCTATGTTCAGCTGTATGAATTTTTTTTTATGTTTGTTCACCAATTACTCCGCAAATTGTGGATCGATTTGAAAAATTCTTTTTTTATTCGAAGGCCTATTATACACTCCTTAGGTGGTCCCATTGTCACCAAGTCAGAATCTGATGATGGGATCTCATAAAAATCGAGGAAACCTTAAAATGTTATAGGCACATACAATGTTTTTCATGAAAATTCTAACACAATTCAGATATTTGTGCCTTGTTCATCATCTCGTGTTGCTGAGCTGATGATGTAAGGTATAAGTTAAGGTCTGATGATGGGATCCCATGAAAAATATTTGTTCAGCGATATTTTCGCCAATTTTTAACCGTTTTGGTTGAGTCTTTTTTTGTTTAGAAGAGTATTTTCCCGGACTGGTCTCATTTTAATTTGGTGAGAAAAAAATAAAACCGACTTCTCTTCTTCCCTTCCAAACAAAACAAAAAAAAAGTATAAAATAACTATAAATTCGGAAGTCAAACAACCAAAACAATACCAAAAACCCGACTTCCAAATTAAAGTTTACTTTGTAGTGTTTTGTTTTCGGAAGTCGGTTTTATTTTTTTGTAAAAAAGTTTTTATGTATCAGTTACAAAACCTCAATTTTCGTGGCCACAGCCTCCCGCTACCCTCCGCAGCTCGGTGGCGGGCTGCAATGAAAAATAAAAGGTGAACAACACAAAATGAACGGGAGTCGCCATGTTGACACTGGCATTTGTTTCGCTGAGATTCAACTCCCTAGATAACTAGGAATTTTTATTTTATGCCAACGTCATAAATGATTTGTTGGAATTTATGGCATTGGTTCTGGTAGCATGTACTTAGATTAGAACATTTTGTAGATAGTCGTATTAGAAATGAAATTACAAACACAATATCATCGTTTAGGTTGGAAAACGCAAGCAGATCAACTATAAAAATTTAATTCCAGAAACACGCTTCTATCTGCGACCACATACTTAAAAAGTGTTTTGCTATCCCAAGGGAAAGTATATACGGAAATAAAAGTTTTTATTTTACTATGGATAGGCACGCGTTTGACCACTATCTAACCTGATGGTAAGCTATGATTTAGTCGAAGATGGCGCACGCTTGCCTAGAAGTAACCTATTCACTCTTAATTTACTCCCAGGTTGTAGCTATCAGGAAATACAAACTCTGGCAGGGGATTCGCACAACGAATGCGTTCCTAAAACGTGTTACATACTCATCAATAAAGGAGGATTAAAGATTCGTTTTTGAAATAGTTTGTCTGTATGGACCCCAAAAACCGTTTCTCCCGTTCTGTTTAATATAGATTACAACTTACATCAACCTAACTCTACTACTTACATTTTATGGTAACCGCCTGAAGCACATCTTGATGAACTTTAGGTATTGCAGTGGAATGCATTAGATCCAACCTTGTACTTTCGCCGGTACGTCTCCGATGGCACATGATATCTCCTACAGCAGTACCTACAAACAAGATGAATAGGAATGCAGGTGTAAATCGAACAAAACATTGTAAGGGCATTTTCACGTTATAAAAATGAAAATTAAAAAAAACAAACGTTGCTCGCTTAGAAAATCAATAATTTTATATTACAGTGAAACCCTATGAAAGTTTTTTTTTCGATTCACCCCACCGTACCAATTCACCCCTTTTAACGGTAATTGACCATTAGTAATCACTGACTTCCTGCCTTGTTCTAACTACGTAATGGTAGTGACCTAATGAAATTCTTGAAGAAAATTTTATTAATGTTTCTTGTTTTAAACATAGCGCCTTTCACTGCCCGTCTGAAAAGCCCTAAGACAAAACGCAAAAACAAACGCAGATATGTGTTGAACTCGTATTTTATGGCATAAAACATCAAAGCGCAGGGCGACTCCCTATTCCGTATTAAAACGCCTGTTACCATGTAGGCAGGAAAAAACCGTGAGAAATTCTCACACATGGGACCCCTAACAAGCGACAGAAATAAACATTTTACGATTGGTTTAGTACGTAAGAGTGCGTTGTGTCAATTGTATGGAACGTTTGTTTTGCACCCGGAATTGGGCTGTATTTATGTAATACGCTTTTGTTTTGAAGTGTAGTATAGTGAATAAAAACTGGAATTTATGTAGGTAAATAAGTTTTTCCTTGGTATATTTCTGGGTTATGCTTTCTGTAGTAAAAATTTGATGCTTTAAGTTTTGGACTATTAGGGTGCCTATACATTTGAGTGGAGCGAGGCAGCGGAAATAATGACCAGTCATGTCAGTCAAAATGTCAGTGACTCACGTGGTGTGGACATTTTTTCATTCTTTGTTTCTTCGCTCCACTGCTTCACTCCACTGCAATGTTCAGGCACCCTTAAGGCCTGTGTTTTAGGAGTCAGTGACTTATTCCACAAGCCGACCCCAATATAGTTGGGAAAAGACTAGGCAGATAATGATGACTTATTCCATTTGGGTTACATTTTTTAAAGCTTTTTGAAAGTTGTTAACAATTTACCTTGTATAAATTTAGTTTTTTGTATGAAAGCAAAAAAAAAATCAAACAAAAACACATTTTTTTAAAAGAACGTTTAGCCACAAAAGGCATCACTTATATTAACAAAATTATATACCCAGGTGCAAAACCTTCAACAATTTGTTCAGAATAGTTTTGTAACACCTTAATTTAGCCTAGACGCAATAAGTCTTCACTAACAGAAATATTATACCTTTGACTTTGAAACTCGAATAAATCACCAGTGAAATTGGATAGGTATACAGTATGATTAATATAAACAAATAAATTACATTTTATAATTACGTTAAGTTGTGTTACAAGTCATATAAAGTTTGCTGTTGAGGTATTTATGTCAAAATTTAAATGAGATAGAGTTAGTAAACCGTTTTTATTTATTTTTTGTTTTGTTCAGTCCATCCAAAGGCTTGCTGGTACAATTTTTTGCGCTGCTTTTCCAATTTTACTTTCCCTGCGTTTTAAGTACCGGGATTAATACGAAAATTAAAAAAAAAAAAATGTTGCAGCCGTTCTGAAGTGATGGACTTGCCAACGTACAACAAATATTTTCATGTGAGTCTACCAGGGCTAATAAAACGACGTCACATTTTTTCTATTATAGGTAAAGAGCAACAATACACGCCGCAGTGTTAAAATTCTCTGACAAATATACGTCTCGCCGATGAAAATTTAAAATCATTTCATGTTTAAATGATAGAACGGAACCCTCGGTGGGCGAGTCCAACTCGCTCTTGACTGGTTTTTTTTCTTCTATAGTTTGAAACTCTTCGTGCCGCCATATGGTGTGGGCCGGTGCTGTATGGTGCTATAAAAGAATAATACCATCCCATCACTTCCCGTGGGTGTCGGAAGAGGCGACTAAAAGACTCACCAGATAATAATAATATAATAATATAATAATAATAATAATATTCCACACAACTATCACACAACGCCATCTAGTCCCAAGCTAAGCAGAGCTTGTGTTATGGGTACTAGACAACTGATAAACATACTTATATATTTCTAAATACATACATATTATAGATAAACTACACCCAGACACAGAACAAATGATCATGCTCATCACACAAATATTTGTCCTGGGTGGGAATCGAACCCACAACCTCTGGCATAGCAGTCAGGGTCACTAACCACTAGACCAACAGGCCAGTCGATGGGTAGCAGTATTCTCTGTAAAACGCAACACCATACACTGCGATCGCCAACCTGCCTGCCAAGCGTGGCGATTATGGCAACCCCTGCCCCCTCCCCTCCCTTTGAGGGAGGCCTATGTCCAGCAGTAGACGTCTTTCGGCTGTTATGATGATGATGATGAACTCTTCGTGAACGTTAATACGATCAAGTACGTTTAAAACTCGCACTAAGGCCTTTGTATTTCTACTTGGCCCCAGTGCTGGATTAAGCCAGCGCGGAGCCTGTAGCAAAACCTAAACCTAAAATCTTCGTAAAATGAAAAGGAATATATCCAACTAGTTGACCCGCGCAACTTCGTCTGCGTCACAATTTTCATTACTGCTCCGCTCCTATTGGTCTTAGCGTGATGATATATAGCCTATAGCCTTCCTCGATAAATGGGCTATCTAACACTGAATTTTTCAAATCGGACCAGTAGTTCCTGATATTAGCGCGTTCAAGTAAACAAACTCTTCAGCTTTATATATTAAGTATAGATTAAAACAATTATAGCCCTCCTTTATTATTTCTCACGGGCCCCGGGGCCCTTATGTATTGTCTGAGCCGTACGTATGTACATACAACAAGCTTGCATTTTCACATATTAATATTAATTTATTTATTTAAACTTCAAGTACAATAGTGGTACATAGGCGGACTTAATGCAACGAGGCATTCTTTACCAGTCAACCTTTGGGTTAAAAAGAAACACTCTGTGGTAGGTGTACAGCAAATAAATAAAATTTAAAATAGAATACTTTTGGAAAAAATAAATATACAAAGAAATAATATATAACACAAGTATTAACTTTTGTTTGAAGTAATGTAGCGTCTGAGCCCATCATCGTCATAGTAGCTGAAAGACGTCCACTGCTGGACATAGGCCTCTCCCAAGCGTCGCCACAACGACCGGACCTGCGCGTCTCGCATTCATCGGCTACCCGCGACCTTCACCAGGTCATCGGTCGCCTCAGCCCAAGTTGGGAAATTGGTATAAAGGTAAGGTACACAAAACAAGCTGGCCTTTATACAGAGTATTATTACTTTTGTTTGAAGTAACTAAAGCTTAGAATAAAGACAGGTAGGTATACAGGTAGGTATACAGATACCGCTTTGAATTTAATTAAAGCTTAGAAACATTTGCTTCTTCTTGTTTGTTTCTTCGTCTATATGAGTTGTAGAATAGTTCTGCTTTATTAAGAGTAGCAGCTTTCATTAGACGTTCTAGCTTAGCTATGCAGATTATGTATTACTAAGTATTACACTGTATTCTTTATCGTCAGCTGATGCTAAATGATGTGCATGTTTACACATTCGCTACATTTATGTTTTTATTCTAATATATGCAATTTTAAATCATCATCATCTGCCTAGCCTTTTCCCAACTATATTGGGGTCGGCTTTCAGTCAAGCCGGATTTAGCTAAATACTAGTATTTTACGAGAAGCGTCTGCCTACCGGAACTCCACAACCCGTTAACTGGGTAACACGATACTTCATGGCATGACTGGAGTCAGATTAACTGGCTTCTGACTATCCGTAACAACTGCCAAAGATCTACAAATAACAGCCGAGACCAACGGCTTGATGTGCTTTCCGAGGCACGGAGGAAACTCGGTATGTTAAGATGGTCACCCATCAACAGACCAACGTTATCAAGCGTTGATTAACCTTGAAGATCGACCCGTGTGGCTTATATTATCTAGTCACGAGCTCCTCAGATTATGTCAATGAAGAATACAGTCTAATACTTAGTAAACATTATATATTACTAAGTATTGGACTGTATTCTTTATCGTCAGTTGATGCTAAATAATATGCATGTTTACACATTCACTACGTTTATGTTTTCATTCTAATGTATGCAAATTTTAAATATAATTACCAAAATTTAGAGATTCTAGCATTTATTCATACCCATGGCAGACTTTAGACCAAGTGATAGAAGAATTGCATGGTACCAGTAGGAAAACTGGACTGGATAGGAATCCCGCGAGAAAAAGCTAGTGTGCTAGTGTGTGTGTGGGCTAGTGCGTATGCGTAACTAGTGTGTGTGTATATATAGTTCGATAGCCATTGAATCAGAATCAGAACTCAATAAACACAATATTAATGTATCAACTCTAATGTAAATACAGTCTCAGCTCTGAGTTTACCATAAGTTGCTATCTACTTTTGCATAAAAGAATCTGCTTATTCTATCCCATTTTCCAAAAACCACACGTATTTTACGTAACTACAATATTTTATTCCACAAAACATAACCCACTTAGCAACGACGAAACCCTCAATATTACTTCTAAATAATATCTCCATCCCTTTGAGCTTAAACAGAATCAGTTGAAAAAGCATTGGAAGCATTATGTACAGTCAGGCTCAAACATATGTTAACAAACAAGAACTTTACATTCTAAAATGTTGTTCCAAAAAAACTTTGAGCATATATCAAATAAAATTTATAGATAATTGTTTTATAAATTTAATAATAGTGTATCCAAACATATGTATTAAACATTTGCTACATACTTTGTAGCTTACAGAGAATAAAATTGGCGCTATATTAATTTGCTGAGCTCAAGTTTCGACTGTCAAAGCCTAGCTAGAACGATTTTAATTAAGTATTTTTTTTTTATATTAACAAATATTTTAGGGGCATGAACATGAATTCTGTTCTATTAATAGGTGTTTTTGGGGCGATATTTGGAAATCTGACTACACAAGAAATATGCTGAAACTGCCTCAAGAACCATTTAGTATCTTTTTATGAAAATAATTTTGGCAAATCAAATTTATTTTTTTCAAATTTGATTTTTCCATAAGAAATGAACAAATGGATGACAAATTAAGCATTAACTTGTAACAGGATACGTAAGAACCGATTGGGGCCAAATCACCCCAACCGTCAGAATCCGTAAGACCCTATTGGAGCCAAGCTGACTCGCGCGGTGTAAACGTCACTTGTATGCGTCTTGCGGATTCATCATCAGCCTAGCCTTTTTCCAACTATATTGGGGTTGGCTACCAGTCAAACCGGATTTAGCTGAATACCAGTATTTCACGTGGAGCGGCTGCCTAACTGACCCCCACAACCCATTAACTGGGTAAAACGGTACTTCATGGAAAGACTGGAGTCAAATTAACTGGCTTCTGACTATCCGTAACGACTGCCAAAGATCTACAAATGACAGCCTTGACCAACGGCTTAACGTGCTTTCCAAGGCACGGAGGAAACTCGGTAGGTATATTAAGATGTTCACCTATCCACAGACCAACCTTCGCAAGCTTGGCAACCATGAAGATCGACCCGTGCGGCTGTTATTATCAAGCCACGAGCTCCTTGTCTTGCGGATTATTTACGTATATTTTTAGTATTTCCGCAGTTTTTTAACAAAACTAAAGTGGTTAATTATGTTACAAAACGAGCTTACTAACATAATTTATGAAAACATGGTCATCTTTTTAAGGCTGACTGTACCAGCCTATTTTACATGTTGGTACAATAAAATCCGCTCAGTACGTTATAGGCCTAATAAAGTGAGTACGTGATAGTGACCTCTAATATTTTATATACATTACGCGGATTGTTTCATAAATTCACATGGTTAAGCAATAGAGACGTGCAATGTATGCCTTACAAGGTTACTGTCGTTTCTTAAGAGACAGTGGTTCATAAAAGGGTTTGCGAGTTTTAATAAATCGAAGACGGTTAATACGTTTGATTTTTTACTACTTTTGTGGTGTTTTACCATTTCATGGTAACACACGTCCTCACGGAAATCCGAAACCGTTCGTGAATCAAAACCAATTGTAGTCAAATCTAGTGTAATGATTCAGTTCAAAGGCACGCATTATAAAGTTCTCTTTTTTTGAAACCATGAAAATTTTAATTGAAAGCTATTTGTGTGTCCTCATATATTTTTACTTTTAATCGACTTCCAAAAAAGGAGGAGGTTCTCAATTCGGCCGGTATGTTTTTTCTTATGTATGTACGCCGATTACTCCGAGGTTTCTGATCCGATTTCTGTGATTCTTTTTTACTTCGATGCTTCAATTTGGTCCCGTCAATATTTTATTCAGTTTGGTTTAGTAAATTTTATTTTATGAGAAAACACCAAAAAGTATAAAATTGTAGTGTTTTATTTCGAAGTCGGTTATATTTTATTGTAAAAAGTTTTAATATAAATTACAATGAAAGGGATTCGAACAATTTAGCACTCACTCGCATTTTGTTTTTTTTTTTTTTTTGAACGGGTAGAACCAAAAGAACCGGAAGAAACCAAAAAAAACAATATGGTGCCCTAAAGTGTCACATGGTCGAGATATTTGGAAGTAAGATCGTCATGTGAGAACAATGACTATCATTAAAAAAGCTGTTCAATTTAAATGAAGGTTTTTGCTTGATTTAACCATCTCATTCCAGAGTCGTGTATGTATGAATTTCTATCACTAAAACTCTTGCCAAACTAGAACACAGTAGTACCTAAGTTATTTTTCCCCACAAATCTAACTATCACAAAATAAAAGACCATATTGCTACACTTACAGTAAATAAACTAAATTTAATAGATAATAAAAATTATAATTAATAAATACTTCATATTATCTATCTATACTAATATATAAAGCTGAAGAGTTTGTTTGTTTGTTTGCTTGCTTGAACGCGCTAATCTCAGGAACTACTGGTCCGATTTGAAAAATTCTTTACGTGTTAGATAGCCCATTTATCGAGGAAGGCTATGGGCTATATATCATTACGCTAAGACCAAAAGAAGCGGAGCAGTAATGAAAATTGTGACGCAGACGAAGTTGCGCGGGTCAACTAGGTATATTTAAAAATGTTGAGACATTATTTTCCGATTTGGGCGTGTAACAATCTAATTAAATCACAGGACGAGTTAGTTTATTATCTCCCGGTAACAACACGGCACAATCTTCGAAGATAATAAAGGCACTTCATAACGCTATTAAAAACAGGTGTTGCCAACACAGGGGCTAATTTATTGAAGAAATTATTACGATTAATGGTATTATTAATCTTCAAAATTCATCGTATTCCTTTGGCATTTGTGTTGACTTTCAATCTTTATAATTTAAATTGCAGTCTTATACTTATGATAAAATAGAGCATAATTTTTATTGCCTTTTAGGGTTCCATACTCGAAGGGAAATCATCTTTTTTTATGATGGGAAATCATCAAATGACTCCTTCCGCTCTGGGTGAAGCAGCAGGGAGTGTCAGACTCTTACTGACTAAAACCTATCCGTGTTTCTCCTTTGTTTTGCAACTGTTTATTAAAACAAATGCTCAAAAGCCTCATAAAAGTGGTGAAAGGCCCACATAATCCCACGTTGTCATCGACTCATTGCCATGACCACGCACACACCTGCCCCTGGCTTCAACTGTTTGATTGGGATTTAGTGTCACGCCCACAACCACGTGGGATTAATATTAGGCCTCACGTGGCTCGCGCTCGGATAAAACAAGGTTCAAACGATAATATATAATCCTTTCTAAAAATCAGCGTCTAGTTTTCGAGTTTGTGCGCTGAGACCTGAGTTATCAGACTTTTGTAGTGATCCTAAACCTAACGAATATTATAAATGTAAAACTCGTCGCATTGCATTTTTAGACTACATGTCTTCAAATGTCCTCCCGCTCTGGGTGAAGCAGAAAACACGGATGGCACTACCTGTGTCAGACTCTTACTGACTAAAAGCCATCCGTATTTCTCCTAGTGCTCTTTGCGTTCCAGGGTTACGGTGCGTCTTTCGAACAAAGTCCGCCCCAGCAGGCACTGGCCCTAGCGGGCCACTCGAAGGTTAACCAACGGAACTCTATTACTAAGCCTCCGCTGTCCGTCCGTCTGTCTGTCTGTCAGCGGTCTGTATATCAAGAACCGTAATAGGAAGACAGTTGAAATTTTCACAGACCGTGTATTTCTATTGCTGCTATTAAAACAAATTCAAATTCAAATAGGCTCCCATACAGGCCAAAAAAGCACGTTTATTGTAGATAAGTGCTTTTTTCAGGATTCCGTACCCAAATGGAAACCAGTAACAGTAATCTATACGTAAAAAACTATTATATTAATTAATCTGTATTGTTCCTGTGTATCTGGAGATGGGAATGGTCAATTATTATCAATTTTTTCTAATAACTTTAACATTGAATACGTAAAAATACGAAAAAGTAATAAAAATACGTTTGAGACCCCTGCGACGAGCCTTTCCATTTGTTATCATACAACACAATTTTTTTTATATATAATTGGCCGGGTAAAAGCGCAGATGTATAAATTCTGAATATGGGCGTGACCCCATACTGATACATCAATCAGTCCAGTATATTTGGAGCAAAAGACGGACACACAAACAGATACACATGTGATACTATAATGGTTGCGTTTTTCCATACGAAGGTTCGGAAACCTAAAACTTAAGTTTTCTCTTATATTGGAGCGACACTACAATCAATGCACAAGAATAAAACTAGCTAACGTCGCAAAATTTGAACCGCAGCATGCCTAAAGAAACGCAGCGGCTGCGCCATCTGTCCCACCTGCAGCACCACTCCGACACACTGGAGCCTGCAGCATAATCCTAACTCACTGAGATTTCATCACCCCGACTCACTGGGTCATCGCAGATAGTTTCGACTCACCGTAAAATGTTATATTTTATAAGAGCTATATAAACTCATGAAATTAGTATACCCACCTAGTATTAAGAACCTTTAAACTTTGTTGCTATACTGGTGAGAAATAAACTATTTTATTTTTTATTTATTACCACAACCTTCCACTGGTCTGGCAAGCATCTGATGATGTTTGGAAGTCTCATCCACTACCGACCTACGATCTCCAGAGGGGAGTGATGTTGCGTCATCAATGTCGCCCCAAGTAAAAAACTAACAAAGCAAAATTTGTACCACAACAAAAACAGGTAGTGACTATCCCGACAGCGTCGAACTACTGAACGAAATCTTGTACCGTTGTCAAAGCATTCCGAGTGATTTGAACACAATGACATAGAACAGTCCGAACATCAACTATTCGACAATTGCTCACCAGACACAACTACCGTCCGGTCGGAAGATCCTCTTTTCTGTGGAGGTTTGTGGAACTTTACACCCTGTACCGCATACCTTCTATACTGGTGACCCCGACGTGCTTTAAATCGATACAAAATATTTCCCTTAGTTTCTGCCTACCTCCTGCAGGCACAGCCATGTTATTTGTGGATTGTCCATTACAATATCAAACAACACCTTATATCATTTACGTCATTACAGCTTATCAGCTGAATAGACTATTAATTTGATTGCAAGACTATGATATTCAAATCCGATTAAATAGCGTCGACCAGATTTATACATTGCCTAGTTTCTTCTTTATAATCAACTAGCTTTTGCCCGCAACTTCGTTCGCGCATATCCTATTTTGACCCGTTACCGTAGAAATTTCCGAAAATCTCTTCTAAGTGATCGTTGCACATGCAAATGTTACCCTAGACATTAAGTCAGCGCAGGGGCGGTCGCACCAGGCGGCGGCTGACGCTATGACACGCGGGGTTGCGATAGTCGTTTTAAGGATCCGGCAGTTGGGTCTCGAGGTGGCCCTTCACAAGTCCGAAGCCATGTGCTTCCATGTTTCCCGGAACAGGCCAACATCTGGATCTCAAATAACGGTAGGAGGGGTTCACATCGGTGTCGGGTCGACGATGACGTACCATGCCGCGATTTGCCGCGGCAGAGGAGTCTCGCCCCGGCGTTGAGCCACGATAGTTGATAGTTTGATAGTTGCTAGTTGCTAGTTGCTAGTTGCTAGTTGCTAGTTGCTAGTTGCTAGTTGCAAGTTGCTAGTTGATAGTTGATAGTTGCTAGTTGCTAGTTGCTAGTTGCTAGTTGCTAGTTGCTAGTGGCTAGTTGCTAGTTGCTAGTTGCTAGTTGCTAGTTGCTAGTTGCTAGATGTAGATGGTAGTTGTTAGTTGTTTCTTCAACGATGATAGTTGATAGTTGATAGTTGCTAGTTGATAGTTGATAGTTGCTAGTTGCTAGTTGCTAGTTGCTAGTTGCTAGTTGCTAGTTGCTAGTTGCTAGTTGCTAGTTGCTAGTTGCTAGTTGCTAGTTGCTAGTTGCTAGTTGCTAGTTGCTAGTTGCTAGTTGCTAGTTGCTAGTTGCTAGTTGCTAGTTGCTAGTTGCTAGTTGCTAGTTGCTAGTTGCTAGTTGCTAGTTGCTAGTTGCTAGTTGCTAGTTGCTAGTTGCTAGTTGCTAGTTGCTAGTTGCTAGTTGCTAGTTGCTAGTTGCTAGTTGCTAGTTGATAGTTGCTAGTTGCTAGTTGCTAGTTGCTAGTTGCTAGTTGCTAGTTGCTAGCGTATCAGCTCAGAATGTCAACTTCGCAAAATGACAACCGATCGCAAAATGTCCACTTCTCACATTGTCAACTTCTTAAAATGTCAAATTCGCATAATGTCTATTTCTCAAAATGTCCATTTCTCAAAATGACAAACTCTCTTAACGTCAACTTCTCACATTGTCAACTTCTTAAAATGTCAAATTCGCATAATGACATCTACACGTAGTTTCTACTTTAACAAAGTAATGTGGTAATAGGTATAGCTAGTTACACATAATTATACTAAGGGGTATATGTAGGTAGATATCTGAAGACTTTAAAAATAAAATACCAAAATTTATAATCAATCAACTGTAATAGTAATATAATAGGTGTGTCATCTTAAACAAAAACAAAAAAAAAACAACAAAATCGTCAAAATTTCGAAAAACATAACAATATTAAATGTAAAAAAAACATTGATTCTCCACAGGAATAAAAAAATCGTTTAGATTGTAAGTTTCATTTACTTTAAAAAAATAGTTTAAATACTTTAGTTTCCATAATATTTTTAACTATTTCAGCGCCATCTGTCTGCAACACGATGATTGTTCCAATATAAAACTTTAATAACTGTTTTTGCCTTGATATCCTTTAATTATTTTATTATTTTGTTATAATAAAAATATTGAATAAAAAAATTAACGTAATTAAAATTTATTAATAATAAACATATATGCTTAAATCATAACGTTTCATTAAAAAGTTATGGTTAGTTCGTCGTTGCATAAGTTTTCACCAAATATTTTAAGTTGTGCGGGTCAGCGCCACCGTACAACAAATTCTTTAGAAGGTTGGCTCCGGCGTATAAATGGTCGCATTCCAAAAAATCCAAATTTTTATTACTTTTTATTTAAATTAAAAAAAAAGCAAAATATTGGGATCAGAGAATAACGGACAGTCTTTTTAAAGTTTTGAGAAATAGGAGACGACTCCGCGATATAACTTTTGATATTAAATATAAGAAATATTTGACTGCACTGCAAAATGAAAATTTGACTATCGCATCATTTTTTAAAAAGATTATATTTTTGCGGCTGTCTTTGTTCAAAAAGTAAATTGAAACTAACAATCTAAATGATTTTTATTCCGGTGGAGAATCAGTGTTTTTTTACAGTTTATATTGTTATGTTTTTCGAAATTTTGATGATTTTGGTGATTTTTTTTGTTTTTGTTTAAGATGACACACCTATTATATTACTATTACAGTTGATTGATTATAAATTTTGGTATTTTATTTTTAAAGTCTTCAGATATCTACCTACATATACCCCTTAGTATAATTATGTGTAACTAGCTATACCTATTACCACATTACTTTGTTAAAGTAGAAACTACGTGGAGATGTCATTATGCGAATTTGACATTTTAAGAAGTTGACATTGTGAGAAGTTGACGTTAAGAGAGTTTGTCATTTTGAGAAATGGACATTTTGAGAAATAGACATTATGCGAATTTGACATTTTAAGAAGTTGACATTGTGGGAAGTGGACATTTTGCGATCGGTTGTCATTTTGCGAAGTTGACATTCTGAGCTGATACGGTTGCTAGTTGCTAGTTGCTAGTTGCTAGTTGCTAGTTGATAGTTGCTATTTGATAGCAACTATCAACTACGCGACAGCTCTTCTCTTGACGTCTTCAAGAGGAAAGTTAAAGAGCATTTCCTTTCGTTTTTGACATAATATAAATACGTGTATGTGTATGAATATTTATAGTTATGTATGTAGGTTAATGTATTAATAAAAAAGTTATTAAATAAATGTCACTGGATCCTACCCTCCATTGTCATCTTTCTCTATCACTCAAAGGTTTGCTGGGAGAAAACGCATTTCTTCAACTTTCATTACTGTGTTTTGAATAAGCTGTTTTGGTGTACAATAAAGAATTAAAGACAGCGACTGTCGCAACCCAGTGCTGGGCACGCCACAATCCAGGCGATTACTCCCCCTCTTTGAGGAGTGGCTGGAGCGGCGTCATGGCGTCCTTACCTTCCACCTGACGCAGGTACTCACTGGACACGGTTGTTTCGGGAGATACCTGTTTCGGATTCGGCGGGAGGACACGCCCGGGTGTCATCACTGCGAGGATCGCCCGGAGGACACGGTGGAGCATACGGTAGAGGTCTGCCCTGCTTGGTCCTCGTTGAGGCGATCGGCGGCGGCGACCTCTCGCGACCGGCTCTGGTTCAATCTATGGTCCGGAGCGAGGAGGCATGGGAAGCGGCCACCTCCTTTTGCGAAGCAGTAATGCTAGCAAAGGGGGATGCCTAACGTGTAAGAGAGAGGGAAACCTCACGACCCAGCCGCCGCAACAGAAGAAGACGTCCCGGGCGTCGGGGGTCGCAGGGCGATTTCCAGCCACCGCAGGCGCGGGCCTGCGGACGGCGAGCTTTGAGTGGCTCGCCGTCCGATCAGAACCAGGCCCAGGTTGGCGGCGCGCTGTGTTCCACGCGCGCCTCAAGGAGCTGTCAGCCAGGAAGACGGGGCCCGCTAGGGCCAGTGCCAGCCGGGGTGCGGAATCCGTTCGAAAGAGACGCCGTGGCCCTGGAACGCAAAGGGCACTGGGAGGAACACGGATGGGTTTTAGTCAGTAAGAGTCTGACACTCCCTTCCGCTCCGCCCATAGCGGAAAGAGTCATGATGATTTCCCCACTTTAAAAAAAAAAGACATTAAGTATTGTGAGTTAACCTAAATAAATAAAATAACTGCTCCTCTACGGAGTAAAGGGAAGCTAAATTCCAAATTTCAGCTTTCTACGACCAGTAGTTTCGGCTGTGTGTTGTCTGTCAGTCACTCAATCAATCAATCAGTCAGTCAGTCAGTAACAGAAGATTTTTATATTTACCTATTCATTTATGATTTATAACATCTACTTGTGAGGATCACACGTGTAATAGAATTCAGGTAACGAACGTTTAGATTTTAAGCTGTTTTGTAGCGCGTAATAAGTATTCTACATATTTTTTGTGAATAACGCTGTTGATTACATAATTGTTAACTTGATATTTAATGTAAGTATTTTATATTATGTAATTTTTTGTTGTTGCAAATAAATAAAATTAAAATTAAAATATTCGTTATGCCAAAATATAAGGGACTAGCTGTCGCCCGCGACTTCGTACACGCATGTCCCATTTTGTCTAGCACACTACCAGTATTTTCCACGGCGCGACTCCCTATCTGACCTGAACGACTCAGTAACTATCTAATGATACCTGTTGGCAAGACTGGGTTTCAAACATGGCTTCTGACTACCTGTAAAAACTGCCATAGACAATCAATAGCGTAATGTTTTCCGACGCTCGGAGGAATCTCGGTGTGCTAAAAAGAAACGCGGGCTTGAAAAGACTTTGTTTGTAAAAAGTCATAATTCGAGGTTTGGCTCTCGTCTATTTGCTCCTCCAATATTGGACCAATTTAAAACTTCTAAGCACTAGAACCCTCAAAAATGCTCAAAATTCTCCGATTAACCGCTGTCAACAGAGCTGTAGTGTACAAATTTGGCAACAGTTAATGAAAAAAGGAAAACACATGGACACAGAATAAATCCTTTTTGTTCATTTTGTGATATATATTTTAAATCGGTCCAATATTGGAGGAAGAAACAGGCGAGAGCCAAAACTCGAATTATGACTTTTTACATTCAAAGTCTATCCGCCCGCATTTCCTAATAAGATGGTCACCTACCCACAGACTCGACGAGCGTTGCTTAACTCTGAAGATCGGTTCATGAAATTGTTATTATTTATACTAGAACTCTTCTTAACTTTAAATATAGCACAATATCCCTTATTGCCATACTAAACCAAAACAACTATAGATAGTATCGTGCAAATTAGTCACAACGCGATCACAAATCCATCTCGTATGGTCGTTGATAATGAGTTATGTTCGTCCTTTGTAGTGGTCATTGTATTGCGACGAGTAATAGCATACTATGTGTGAATGTCCGGCAGTTGATGATCCACGGGCATAATACAAATACCGTGTTGATATCGCTCAGATATCTCATTTTCTAGCTTTGTGAAATGAGAATAGCGCACCGAATTATTAGTCGTATAAATTAGAGAAACATTGGCTTATCTGCGGGTCTATAAAGGCCACTTTAGCAGAATCATCACAACAATTTTTCAAATTTCATTTTCATCCTTATTTACATAGTACAAAGGTTTTTATTCAAAAATGCTAAGGATAATAACTAATGCACCTTGGTATATGACCAATGATAACTTACATCGGGACTTAAGAATACCAAAAGTTAAAGAACAAATTACACTAGCAGTTAGTGCCTACAAGAATAGGATTACTGCTCATCCCAATAAAATGGCATCAAACTTGATGAAAACAAAGACATTCCGGACGCTTAAAAGACAAACCCCACAAGACCTGATACTATGACAGCTGACATACTATGGACCAGATTGAAGTGGATACACCGCTGGGCGCATACCAAGCATGACTAAAGCAATAGCTTAACACAAAAGATGCTAAATGTCAATAAATGGACAGATTGCATAATAAGACAAGACTAAAAAAAAAAAAAAAAATCATCCCTACAGCTATCGCATTAGGTTCAAGGTTGATTGGGAAAATTTGACAGTAACGGGTAGCGTGATGTGCTTTCTGATTACGCTAAAGTGGCCTTTTTAGACCCCCTGATGCTCTAGACAAAATGCCGTTTTATCTGCAAATGCGGCTGCCGAAAATCGAAATACCAATATATAATATATTGGTATTTGATTTGATTTCTTTACTCTCCTTAATACCCGACGTTTTTCATAGATTTTATTTAGATTTACCTTCTGTAAACAATGTACGTAATACTGACCCTGATATTTTAGATAGTGAAGAAGATGAATAAATAGTTAAATATAAATTATAAATATAAGCTAGTATATAAATGATGCATGCTAAATTAATTTTACGTTCATAGAAGTAACTTTTGAATGTCAACTAAAACATAGTTTATAATTAAATTTACTGTTCTCATACACTTAAGTCACAAGTACCTACTAGGTACACAGTGTTCTTTCTAACATACATAAGTCACTAAAATCGCTTTTTATTATATTTTTATCAAATTATATTTACGTGCATGTTAGTTTTAATTAAAAACATCTCAATATTCCAATAAAGTTGAATTTATAGTTTAACGCAATTTTTTTATACAGTTTTTAGTTGTTCCTGAAAAGTTTCACTTTTGGACTTATGTTTTTTAGTCTGCCAGCCCTAGTATTAATGATTGTCATTTCGAGGAGCTCGTGGCTAGATAATAACAGCCGCACGGGTCGATCTGCAAGGTTAACGTGCCAAGGTTGGTCTGTGGATGGGTGACCATCTTAACATACCGAGTTTCCTCCGTGCCTCGGAAAGCATGTTAAGCCGTTGGTCCCGGCTGTCATTTATAGATCTTTGGAAGTTGTTACAGATAGTCAGAAGCCAGTAAATCTGGCTCCAGTCTTGCCATGAAGTACCGTGTTACCCAGGTAACGGGTTGTAAAGGTCTGGTGCCTACCAGACCTTTACAATCCGTTACCCGTTAGCTTCTGCCTAGAAGCTCCCCATAAAATACTGGTATTCAGCTAAATCCGGTATGACTGGAAACCGACCCCAATATAGTTGGGAAAAGGCTAGGCAGAAGAGTCGTGTCATTTCGAAAACCTTTGTCAATCCTATACATTTTTGATGTTTTGACAATCGCCTTTGGCACAGAATCGCTACACAGTGTTTTAAGATCATTAATCAAGATTTCGAAATCTTACATTTGAATGATCTATAAGCTTTTCGTCTAGTTCTTGAAAACTTTTTAAAGGATTCCATTTTCGTCCAGAATTTAGAAAAAATATTACCTAAGAGTTTAATGATGTTCTTTTACTGACCCTTTGAAAGCTTAAATGAAGCTTTGTTACTTCGTAGGTTAAAAAAGATAATACGTCTAGTTATTATCAGTGTACAATAATGATATTAAAGAGCCTTCTAATACAGGCATTCTTTGCTTAACTGGAGGCTCCAACTCGTTTTTAAATCTTGATGTAATTATCTATTGTCACAATAAACTATTTTGTCTATACAGGAAAAGCACCAACAGCAGCACCAAACACTGCGATCGCCAACCCGCCTGCCAAGCGTGGCGATTAAGGCAACCCGGGGAGGTCTATGTCCAGCAGTGGACGTCTTTTTAACTGACGTCATGGCTGTTATGATGACCAGAAAAGTGCTGAAGAAAAAAGCGCAAAGATACCTAATGATTGCATAATATATTTTGCAAATCATTGCCTGTTGCTGCATAAGTACAACAGTAGGTACCTAATCAGATCCGCTTATTGTCTCACGTTAGTCATCCCTAGACTACCCAAATTTTAGTAGATAATAATCTTTTCAAAATTAATCTACTTATTGTTATTATCGCAAACGAAGATTACTGTTGAATTCTTTCACGAATGCATCAATTTTGCTGCCCACTTATGTCACAATATAATTTATTATTATAAGCATTTTTATGATTGTTTTATTCACATGTCTTGTTCGGGATTCCCTCATTGGTAGTCTGACTGTGACAATAGCTAAATTCTATTTTTAAATATCGCAAAATGATGATCAGCGTGTCTAAAAAGGCCATCTTAGTAGAACCATAATAACATATGTCAAATTTTATTTTCATCTTTATCGCTAACGCTTTAGGTTCAAGGTTGATTGGGAAAATTGACAGTGACGAATGGCGTGGTGCGCTTTCTGATTCTGCTAAAGTGACGTTTTTAGACCTACTGAGTGTCAATTCTATTAATTTTAAAGCAATGTTCGCATTCGTATATCAGTCACAATTTGTCGCAAATGTATGAAAATTGTTTATTTTTTGGGACACCCACTGCAACTCCTGAAAGCTAGAATCAACAGTGGCGACCACCAGAAAAACGCCAAGCCAATGAAACCCGACGCACACACACACAAACACACACATAAACACAATCATACTAACTATAACTTTTGGATAATAATTATGTTCGGGTTCACCCATCAATGTACAGTCTGAAATGTTATTTACGTAATGCTGATTTATATGTAAAAGGCGGAGTCCTAGTGTCCTGAAACACAGGCTTGTAGCTTAGCTCAGGCACCAGTCTCCCACAATGATAAATTGTAATGATAACATTTAATTGATGTACCTATTGTATTATATTGTGGTGAGAAATAAACATATTATTATAAATATTATTATTTCGTTTATTCATTTTTATTTACATACAAAGTATATTTTTAAATATATCTCTAAAAACCATAAAAAATACATTTAAAAATATAAAAAGTAGTAGTCCGCCGGTGTCGGGAGCAGGGTCCAAGCTACCGGTGGTTAGGGCTCCAGAGAAAGGAACCTCCTCACAATACGAGCCGTATCGAGGAGTACTGCCTTCTGTATCAGGCCCTTTACCCAACCGCGTAACGCCAGCTTCGACAGATGTTCGTCGAAGCTTTTGGCCATCAGGCCATTGACCGTAATGACTATCGGCACAATGACAGCTGAGTCCACATTCCACATGTCGACAACCTCGTGCGCTAAGTCGAGATACTTGATTTGTTTCTCTTTCTCGGCCTTCACGAGGTTCTCGTCATGCGGGATGGTAACATCAATTATCATTGTGCGGCGCGCTAATCGGTCTATCACCACTATGTCAGGCTTATTGGCAACAATAGTCCTATCAGTGATGATAGACCGATCCCAGTACAACGTGACATGGTCATTTTCGAGAACTGGGTCGGGCACATACTTATAATACGGTACCTCAGAATCCACAAGTTTGTATTTCAAAGCTAGTTGCTGATGGATAATCCTGGCCACTTGGTTGTGCCTGTGCAAGTATTCGCCGTTAGCCAGACGAGAACAACCAGAGATAATATGTCTGATGTACTCACCCGGACGGTGGCATGCCCGACACACGTCCACCGTCCCATCCTTCATAATATGCCTCCGGTAGTTATTCGTCAAGATAACTTCGTCCATAATCGCACAGACAAAACCTTCAGTTTCCCCGAAGAGATCACTGAATCGTAGCCAGGCCACGGACGCAGAAAAATTTACATCGGACCCATGAAGAGCCCGATAGAAGCGCCCGTGAAGCTCCTTGCTTTTCCATACTTCCTTGCGGTCATCTGTGGTAAGTATCAAAGGTTTGCGCCAGTTCTCCTTAGCCATGGATAACGGGGTGAGACACTTGTCCACTGCGACAACATCTCGGTGCATACCCACATCGGCTTTGAGAAAATATTCTCTGAGATTGCACATCTCGCGGTTGTGGAGAGTCTTGGCGTTTAAAAAGCGTCGACCTCCACACTTTCGCGGGATGTACAATCTCATCACCGACGATCGTGGGTGATGCATTCGGTTTGCGGTCAGCAGTGTACGGACCCTCCTATCCAGGGCGTCAAGCTCAGTTTGAGTCCATTTGAGTATGCCGAAAGAGTACATTAATACCGGCATGACCCAACCGTTGAAGGCGCGCACCTTATTTTCTCCCGACAAAAGGCTATTCAAAACCTTTTTCAGGCGGCCAAAGAAGCGTTCCTTCAACGATTGCTTCATGTCAGTAACATTGATGCCCAACGCTTCCGATATACCCAAATACTTATAGGTTTCGGTCGAGCTGAGTGATCTAACCTGTATGGAATCCGAGATTTGAATTCTCTCAGATTCCATAATCTCCCCTTTCTTTACGTGCATGACTGCACATTTGTACACACCAAATTCCATCCTGATGGCACTATTGAAGGTTTCAGTCAACTTCAGTAGCTCCATCAGTCGCGAATTGTTGGAGGCAAAGAGTTTCAGATCATCCATGTAAAGAAGGTGAGATATGGCCTGACCACCTCTTCTCAACCGATAGCCTAGACCTGAACCCTCCAGCAATGGGCTTAGAGGATTCAGAGCTAAGCAAAACCAAAGCGGACTCAAACTGTCGCCCTGAAATATTCCCCGTTTAATCCACACAGGCTCATTGTCCCCCTGAATTGGTCGACATCCTGGATAGCGAAGGACTGTTTTCCATTGCCTCATACATGACTCAAGAAAGGTGCGTAGAGTTGCATCTATTTTGTACAACTCCGACACCCTCATGAGCCATGTATGTGGCACAGAGTCGTAGGCCTTCTTGTAGTCTATCCAACATGTCGACAGATCCTTGCGGGATCGACGAACCTGTTGGCTTATAGCCATGTCTATGAGGAGAAGCTCCTTAGTGCCGCGGGACCCCTTCCTACATCCATTCTGAGAGGTGGACATAATTGAATTAGTCTCAATGTGTTCATTGATCTTCACTCTCAGAATGGATGTAAGAAGTTTATAGACCGTCGACAAACAAGTAATTAGTCTATAGTTCTTGGGTTCCGCGGGACTACCGGTCTTATGGAGCAGGTGGGTAACGCCAGTTGTTAGAAACTGTGGTAGCGACCCAGACTCTAAGGATGACTGGAATTGAGTTGCCAGGAGCGCGTGTGAGCTGCTATACCATTTGAGCCAGAAGTTATGCAGTCCGTCCGGTCCTGGAGATTTCCAGTTCGGTAACGGACGGACTGCTTTGGCTACATCTAATGGGGAGATGTTATTTTTTTCACACACACGCTCGACATCGCGCATCCAGCCATCCTCGGTATGACAGACGGGCACCGACCAGATGCTTCGCCAGAATGTATTCGTGGCGATATCATCCGGGCGGCACACATCCGTCACACTTTGTTCAGGTCGCTCCCAAGCTCTATATACCCACCTCTCATCGCTTTGGAACATGCGATTCTGCGAGTATCGATCAACCCGCCGCTTATACCGCCGAATACGGTTCGCCCATGCATAAACTTTCTGCTTCAGGAAGTCGATGCGCTCCGTGACACGGGACGTGTAATCTCGAGGGCTGATACCAGTCCCCGAAAACGCCCGTCTCACAAAGCGCATCACGCGTGGTCGTGTGTTACCCTCCCTGAAGCAGTATAGTTTGCCGATGAGTGCCCTAGCCTCATCGATCCGCCGCTCGATCCTGCACTGCCAGGCTGGTACAGCAGGTTTTGGTCGAATAGCTTCATCACTAGTATTAAATTTAATATTTGCTAAACGACATGCCGCAACAGCCCCGCAATACAGGATTGAGTGCGTATCAAGGAAGCTCTCGCTGCTTTCAAAGATGTTCTGCAGCAGCGAGTCCAGGGCACACACAAGCGCCCTATTTTTTTTGTGCATGGGTAACCGTGGTAAACGGGGCCTAAGTTCGGTCGGAATTGATCTATACTCGCGAAGCGCATCCTCCAGTGCGCTCCTCAGTCTATCGTTGCACTGGCTACTTACCGTGACAACCCTATCATCTACCTCATCACTGACGTTGTTGGGCCGCGGTGTGATTGCGCCACTAGCTGGCGCCTGAACCGCGGCCTGTGTCGGAGTTGAGATGATAAAGTTGCTCAGTACCTCTGAGCGCAGCCTATCAAGTGCAGCATCGTCCAACCTGTGATTACGTTGGATAACCCGCACCTGATCCGACAATCGTTGGGCCGAGACGTTCACGGTTGGTTCCAGGTCCTGAAACAGAGTTATTATTATTTCCTTTATTCAACATATTCACCTACAAATTACATTTTTAAATATTTGAAAAAAAGAATTATAAAAACATTTAAAAATATAATAAATAGTAGCCCACCGGTATCGGGAACAGGGTCCAAGCTACCGGCGGTCAGGGCTCCAGAGAGAGGAACCTTCTAACAATACGAGCCGTGTCCAGAAGTACCGCTTTCTGAATCAAGCCCTTGATCCAGCAGCCTAACGAGAGCCTCTTGAGGTATTGGTCGAGGCTCGTGGCTATTAAGCCATTGGCTGATACGACTATCGGTACAATGATTGCGGAATCCACATCCCACATGTCGACAACCTCGCGAGCCAAGTCAATATACTTGATTTGTTTATCTTTCTCGGCTTTCACGAGGTTCTCGTCATGTGGGACGGTTATGTCTACAATCATTGCACGCCTCTCGATTCGGTCCAACACCACTATATCAGGCTTATTGGCAACAATAGTCCTGTCAGTGATGATGGACCGATCCCAGTACAATGTAATATTGCCATTATCGAGAACTGGGTCGGGCGCATACCTGTAGTACGGCACCTCCGAGTCCACAAGAGAGTATTTCAGAGCAAGTTGCTGATGGATAATATTATTATTATTAACTGTCTTGGATCCTGCAACGAAATTAATCTGAAAAGTACAGCCGAGGCATCGTATCAAGCAGAAGACAGAATAGAACTAGGTCAATAGGCACCAAGGGACATATACAACTGGGTTAAGCCCAGTTGCCAAGCACTACGGATTATATCCTACCACTAAAACTAATGGTTCCTAAATTGTGAGCTACTTTTGATTTCAGTAATAGGTATGTCAAAATCGCTTGAACGCACGGAAATTTGTTCTGGATCCAACAAGGTTCGTATAGTAAACTACCCCAGATGTAACCTGAATACTTCTTCTTCTTCTTCTACCTGGCGTTAATCCCGGCTATTGCCAGGGTCCGCCTTCCTACTTAGCTTCCTCCACTTTGCCCGATCTTGAACATCCTTCTCAGTTAGGCCATTGGCTCTCATGTCGGACTTAACGACGTCCAACCAGCGCTTGCGAGGGCGACCACGGGACCTAGCCCCAAGAACAGCCATATTCATGCATCCCCGACCAACGTACTCCATAGGGCGGCGCATGATGTGGCCATACCATCGCAGACGACACTCTTGCAGTTTTTCCCCTACGTCACGGACACCAAGACTACATCTGATGAAAGAGTTGCGTATGCGATCGGATCGCGTTACGCCACTCATCCACCTCAGCATCTTCATCTCCGTGACGCGAAGCTCCTGGGTGTCTCTGTGATCAGACAGACTAGTGCTGGCCAACATTCACCGCCGTAAGTAGGACAGGCCGTATGATGCATTTATATATCTGCCCCTTGAGCTTCAGAGCCATTTTGCGGTCGCATACAACGCCCGTTACCTCGCGCCACTTCGCCCAAGCCGCGCCTACTATATATGTAACCTGAATACTATCTAACATAATATTGCGTTCAGTTTGCCAAAGAATACACTCCCATAACATGTGATGTGCGGATTGTTCGTAATCATGGTCAGCTGTAGAACATTGACATAAAGGCGAGGCCACAAGCTTAAAGGAAAATAATTTACTCTTAAAGTTGCCATGACCTGTGAGAAATTGGGCAACACAGTGATCCACCTCCAGCCATGTCCTGTCCAGCCGCTCACGAACAGATGGAAAAAACTGGTGGAAGTGACGACCTTTGATGGAATTTTCCCACCTAAATTGCCATTCGGATAAAAGCTCCTCCCAGACATCAGTCTGTGGTTTTAGTAATCTAGTGATCTTAGCACAATCGCATTGCGCTAAAATCTCTGGGTCCGTGATCTTTCTAGCGTAGTAGTACATTGCAGCACGCCACTGCAGCTCTAGATCGACTGGGAGAGATTAAAATAGATGCTTTTTTAACTGACTGCGACTGAGATGCGAATGCAAACGTAACTTGAAAATTATTCAAATTAGCCCTCTTATGGTCGACCTCTTGTGTAGCACGTACATTTTGTAGGAGCTTGAAATTATGATTTAAAGTTTATTTTTGCTGTCTGTTGGCACAGTCCAATTCTTGAAAAATAAACTTTATAAAAAGATTAATAATATATAGATTTTAAACGGATTAATAAGCCTTCTTGAGAAATCAATTAATATTGCAAAAATCTTCAACTTTTCAAGTCGATAGTGACCCTTAAATATTATTTACCCAGGCGTGGCCACGTTTGTAAATTAAGTTTAAATTGCAATAATGATGATATTATACATGTACAGGTACTTTGATTGAATATGGTTGATGTGTTATATTTTTTCTTTCGTCACCACCTGACTCTATTATATCTGATATCTCTATCAGTATAAGATGTTCAAGGTTTATCGCCAATTAAAGTCTACAACAGAATTAATAACAATGCAAGAAAAATAAAATTTCAGTTTCACTACCGAAACACAAATTCTACACACCCCCAAAGGTTTTAATAAAACACAGTATTTCAAACTAAACAAGAAGAAATCACCACGAGTCGTCGCCGTCTCGATTTGTTGCCGCTACAGTAACAAATGTACCGAAATTGGCTCAATAAACTAAGTCCTTGCAGGACCTTGTTCTCTCAATGGCTATTAGCTGTTGACCGCGGCCACCAACCCCGGCTATTTGCCACATTTATTATTTAAATGCACACCCGTGCCAATCCCCAGGGCTCATTGTTGTTAATAATTTTGCTCTGTTGATACGTTCCTTGAGGGATCGCAGGACGGAGAACGGTGGTTGGGATTAATGCTGAGTTTATACAATGGTCAAGGTGGTATGCGCTAGTTCTGGTTACTAATTATACAGATGCTAAATGCATATAACAATTAAGACAGCTGTGAATACCTTCCATTCCTTTTGATCAAATTTTAAAACCTTCCAGACAGAATCAGATTTGTCTTGACTCCAACAAAACCACGTTACCAAAATTACTACACAGAAAGTACCTCCAAATGACTCGCTTAAGGAAAAATCGAAAGGAAAGAAAAGCTTTGTCTATACATACGTATAACTATATACAGGACTCAATTACGGCTGAACACTCACAAGGTCTGGTACAGGATTGCGGTTGGACAAAGCTAGTAATTAGAGGAAATCAAATGACGGCCCCGGCTATGTATTCACGGCCTAAAATAACATTAGAAGGAAAACATTGGGTTTGTGTTCTTCTAATAAAGCCTTGTGTACTTACAAGTAGGTACTGTGATTGTGGTACCGTTTGGTCCGGATTGTTTCTCAGTGTTCCTGCTAAAAATTATTCTATTTATATCTGTGGGGCCATTCTTGTATTGTTCAGGATCATTCGCTTTGTCTTATACAACTTATATTTTTTTTTAGATATGATAATCTATGTCCAGAACTTGTCACCACAATGGGATTAAAAAGTATGATAATTGACTACAGCCCTCTGTTAGCTAGCCAGAATCTGAGAAATCTAGGGCTTACAAAACCGTCTTGATTGACGATGTCAAGTCGCAGAACATCGAAACAGCGATATTATCAGTACCTTTCTTTAAAAGCAATCCGAAAAGTTCATAATAGAGGTATTTTTCTCTTTGCTAAATGATATGTCGGAAACTGCTGATCCGATTTCAAATGTTCTCTCATTAAACCTACACTTTCGGTGGGTGCCACAGGCTTACATTCGTCCCAAAAAGTCACAGTTCCTGTGAGATAGGTACTGGAAGCAAAGCCGTGGAAAAATGACAAGGGGAAGAAAGAATGATGAATATATATTTACGCTAATTGACCCGCGCAACTCTGCTCGGCGCCTACTGGTATCAGCGTGATGAGATATAGTCTATAACCTTCCTCGATAAACGGGCTATCTAACACTGACAGAATTTTTCAAATCGGACAAATATTTCCTGAGATTAGCGCGTTCAAGCAAACAAACAAACAAACTCTTCAGCTTTATATATTAGTACTAGCTGACCCGCGCGGCTTCGCTCCCGTCAACTGGCTACCCTACCTACCCTACCTACCCTACCTACCCTACCTACCCTACCTACCCTACCTACCCTACCTACCCCACCTACCCCACCTACCCTACCTACCCTACCTACCCTACCTACCCTACCTACCCCACCTACCCTACCTACCCTACCTACCCTACCTACCCTACCTACCCTACCTACCCTACCTACCCTACCTACCCTACCTACCCTACCTACCCTACCTACCCTACCTACCCTACCTACCCTACCTACCCTACCTACCCTACCTACCCTACCTACCCTACCTACCCTACCTACCCTACCTACCCTACCTACCCTACCTACCCTACCTACCCTACCTACCCTACCTACCCTACCTACCCTACCTACCCTACCCGCTGTCAAATAATAACAGACAAATAATTAGCAATAAATTAAAATTGCGACTATAATTTGAGATTTAAACTATCCTATCTCTCAAGTTGGATCGAACTGCACATGGTGTGCGAATTTTATTATAATCGGTTAAGTGGTTTAGGAGTCCATTGAGGACAAACATTGTGACACGAGATTTATATATATTAAGAAGATAGACTAGCTGACCCGGCAAACGTTGTTTTGCCATAATTATAAATAAACACAATAATTTCATAAAAATTCTGTCAAGCTATTTCGGAGGAGTTCAATTACAAACACTGTGATCCGAGATTTTTATACATTAGAAGATTAGAAAAAGAGCTGTTGCACGCGACTTCGTTTGCGTGTATGACGTATAATAAAAATGTCGCTAGGTAAGATCGCTAAGGTAAGATATCAGAACAAAGACCTCCACTGCTGAACATAGGCCTCCCCCAAGCGTCACCACAACTACCGGTTCTGTGCTTCTCGCTTCCATCGGCTACTCGCAACCTTCATCCGTCTTGTGGGGGACTTTTCAACGTTGCGTCTTCCGGTACGCGGTCGCTACTCCAGAAATTTTCAGCCCCATCGACTATCCGTTCTGCGAGCTATGCGCCCTGTTCACTGCCACCTTATTTTGGCGATCCTTCGGGCTATCGGTAACTTTGGTTCTTTATCATCATTTTATATTCGATCACACAAGAAAACTCCAAGCATTGCCCTCTCCATTGCTCTTTGAGTGACTTTAAGCCTACTGATGAGTCCCATTATGCAACCTATTATGAACCAGCAACCGTTATGAGATAAGATATACGAACAGTCAACTTCTAGCATTGCTTGTCCCTCTTAGAATGAAAGGCTTTAGCAATATAACCTCTTCTATTCAGGACGCCGACCAACCTTAGTAATTTTTCGTAATGAGAAACGTTTAATGATACACGACGTTGAAGAAAGTTTTTAGGGTTGTTAACACCCGATAGAGCTACATAAAGTTGAAATGGAAAATTCTATACAGAAGAATAGTCTACCCCCGCAACGGAGAGAATACAGTCCATTATCCACGCTTAGACTCCCATTGCGCCATTGTGCTTAGCAGTTCTGGCTAGATTAGCCAGCGAAGCTACGCACATAGGTTTCGCTGAGCGCCCTCATCGTTCCTAGGATTTTTGCACGTCGTGTAGCAAAGGCCTCATTTCCAGAATGAAGTCGGCGACTGATATGTCGGTATCGAAGCAACCTCTGAATTGGGCTGTCTATGGCGACTATCATCATCATTTCAGCCAATTGCCGTCCACTGCTGAACGTAAGCCCTCCAAAAAGCGCCAATTATCTCGGTCTTGCAGTCGGCGTCCATTCGCTGCCAGCCACCTTTTTTAAATCATCGATCCATCGTGCTACAGTGCCTATGTTGTAAAGATATTTTTAGGGAACTGTGACCCGTTATTATACCTATTCCTTCTCATCCTTTGGACGGTATTTCTACTTGGGTTGAGAAGTCGCTTAGTTAATCGCATATACAGGCTTAACATTGCATTTTAGATTGTTTGTAATTTGTAGTCCGTGACCATTTGTTGTCTTGAAGTTCAATTGATCTCTGGATAATTTATATACGAATCAGTGAGAAAGGTAAGAGGAGAAGTAGGTATAGATCCAGCATTACAGTTTTGGAAACTCTCTTCGCGAGTTCGTCTCGGGTGTCATTGCCTGGGGATCTACAGCTTCCAATGATCCACTGGAGGGTTAAACCCGCAACGGATAATTTTTGGACCTGAGCTGTAGCGTCGCTGGGAATTGAATAGTTTTTAGCCATACCCGCCGAAATCTTATTTTAACTACTACGACATTTTGTTGGTTTTTTTTTTTTAGGGTGGGAAATCGTCAAATGACTCCTCCCGCTCTGAGTATAGCAGGAGGGAGTGTCAGACTCTTACTGACTAAAACCCATCCGTGTTTCTCCTAGTGCCCTTTGCGTTCCAGGGTACGGTGCCTCTTTCGAACGAAGTCCGCAGCCCCAGCAGGCACTGGCCCTAGTGGGCCCCGTCTTCCGAGCTGACATATCCCTGAGGCGCGTTGGGATCGCAGCGCGCCGCCGACCCAGGCCTGGTTCTGATCAGACGGCGAGCCACCCAATGCTCGCCGTCCGCAGTCCCACGCCTACGGTGGCCGAGAATCGTCCTGCGACTCCCGACGCCCCCCCGCGTCTTTTTCTGTTGCATTTTAGATTGTTTGTAATTTGTAGCCCGTGATCATTTGTTGTCTAGAAGTTCAATTGATCTCTGGCAAATTCATGTACAAATCAGTTAGACAGGTAAGAAAAGAAGTGGGTACATGTACAGCAGTACCGACTTGGAAACCTCTTCGCAAGTTCGTTTCTGGCGTCATTGCCTGGGGATCTACAGTTTCCCATGATCCACTGGAGGGTTAAACCTGCAACGGATAATTTTTGGCCCTGAGCTGTTGCGTTACTGGGAATTGAACAGTTTTCAGGCATGCCCGCCGAAACCTTATTTCAGCTACTATGACAGTTTGTTGGATAAGTGTGACTTTTAACCGAGTGCATTAGCGTGATGATTAACATTGCTAAAGTTAGACGCATAAGTATCTGCAATATGTTGTGGCTTCTTATAACAATTCCTCACTAAACTGTTTAGAAAAAATGTGGATTATAAATTTAAATGTTATTTTAAGTGCGCAAAAACCCATTTTATTATGTTTTACAAAATTATGGTGTAAAAATACATTAAATTTCAAGAGATAAAATAAATACAAAAATAATAGCTGTTGCTGGCCGGGGAGCGAACCATGTGCCAATCGTTTAAAATGTCAATTTTGAATATTGCTCATCCTCCAAAGCACATAGCGTGATAATATATAGACTAAAACCTTTTCCTGAGCAAAACGAACACAACAAAAAGGAATTATAGAAATCGGTCCAGCCGTTCAAGCGTGGTGCGATGACCAAGGAAAATAGGGATTTATTTTTATATAAATTAGATTATAGATAGATAGTTGACCCAAGCCAACCGCACCTGCTAGCGGTGCACCCTGCTGTCCAACGGACGAGGCTCTGGCGAACCTGGTTTCCCTCTCGTAGGGTTGTGGGGGTCAGACGGCTGGTCGCCCCACGTAAAACCAACTTCAGCCAAATATTAAAATGGACAAGAAGTTGAAAACGGGTACTCGGGCTAGGGCGTCGCCGCATAACGACGCGCAGGCACATCGCCCTAAACCTGCGATAAGTGGGCTAGGGCTACCGTGTCGAGTACGGGCACGGCTAAAGAGGATAGTACCCAAGAAGAAGTTCCGCTTTGCCACCTGGAACATTGGCTCCCTAACCGGACGTTGCCGAGAACTCGCGGACGTACTTGCGAAGCGTCGGGTCCAGTGCGCCTTCCTTCAGGAGACGCGCTGGAAGGGAAATAAGTCACGTGACATCGGGCAGGGGTACCAGCTAGTGTACACCGGATCACCAACGGGCAGGGGCGGAGTGGCCGTGGTGCTGTCTAAGGACCTTCAGGATGGACTCCTTGAAGTAGACCGATGCAGCGACCGGTTGATGCGAGTTAGGGTGCTGATTGAAGGGTCGGTAACGAACCTAATCAGCGCCTATGCTCCTCAAACTGGTTGCTGTGAGTCTGAAAAGGAGGCCTTCTGGGATGAGTTCGAGGACGTACTACGCGCTATTCCGAATTCCGAAGGTGTTTTGGTTGGGGGGGATCTCAACGGTCACGTAGGTCAGTTTCAGTACGGACGTGTTCACGGTGGTTTTGGATATGGCCAGCTAAATGCAGAGGGAGTCAGTATACTCAGCACCTGCGCTTTGTGTGACCTAGCCATCGCGAACACGTTCTTTCAGAAGAAGCCCCAGCATCTTATTACGTACCGTAGTGGTGCCTACTCAACCCAAATAGATTACCTGCTGGTGCGACGGTGCCACATTGGCAAGGTTACCAACTGCAAAGTCATCCCAGGTGAAAGCCTAACGGCTCAACACCGCCTCCTTGTCCTGGACTTTGCCGTTGTACCGAAAAAAACAGTGACCGAAAAACGCAAACCCCGCACTAAGTGGTGGTTGCTTGATGGTCCTAGGCAGTCGGACTTCATCGCGGAGGTCGAGCATCTCGAGATGCTCCGCATGAGTCCGCTCAAGAGATCTGGAGTAGGATCCATTCAGCAATCACCGATGCGGGTAAGCGCGTCCTTGGCACTTCTCGTGGTGGCCGCACCATAGAAAAGGAGACGTGGTGGTGGGATGACGGGGTGCAGGAGGCGACTCGGAAGAAGAAGGTTTTATTTAAACAGTGGCAAGGGTCCAACTCTCCGGATGACAGAGAGGCATATGGAGCGGCTAAGCGCGCTTGCAAAAAAGCTGTAGCCAGAGCCCGCAGCAAAAGTCTGGCGCCCTTGTACGACAAGCTGGAAACTGCGGAGGGGCAAAAGCTTATTTTTAAGCTGGCGCGTGCCCGGGAGAAAGCTACACGGGACATTAGCAAATGTCTCTGTGTAAGGGACGCCCAGGGTAAGCTGCTCTACGATGCCCCCTCTGTTAAGGAGAGATGGTGTACATACTTTGCGGAGCTGTCTAACAAACAGCATCCCCATAACCTTCCTCCCGAACCGCCTCCTAACCTTGGACTTATTTCCCCTATTTCCCCCGACGAAACCCGCATTGCTCTTCGCCACATGAAGAACCGGAAAGCGGTCGGGCCTGACAATGTGCCAATTGAAGTGTGGAAAGCGATGGGCCCACATGGCGTGCACTTTCTGACGGATCTTTTTAACCGCATCCTGATCACCAAGGAAATGCCGAATCAGTGGCGATTTAGCCTGATTATCCCTGTATTGTATTGGATTGTAGTAGCTACCGCGGTATCAAGATCATGTGCCACACCATGAAGCTCTTCGAGCGCATCATTGACTCACGGCTCCGTAGCGAGTGTACTGTCTCTGAGTGTCAATATGGCTTCCAGGCGGGTAACAGCACCATGGACGCAGTATTCGCCTTACGGAATCTGGCTGAGGCTTACAGAGAGAGAAGGAGAGCTTTGCATATGGCCTTTTTAGACCTGCAGAAGGCCTTCGACTGTATACCTCGGCAGTCCATCTAGTGGGCACTGCGCTTCAAGGGCGTTCCCGAGGCCTATATTGACATTATAAGAGACATGTACCGCGGTTCCGTGTCCTCTGTCCAGACTGCTGTTGGCGAATCGAATGGCTTCCCAATATCTGTTGGCGTTCACCAAGGCTCGGCTCTTAGCCCGTTCTTGTTTAACGAAGTGCTCGATGTAGTTACGGCAAACATCCAAGATAAGCCCCTATGGCTAATGATGTATGCCGATGACATCGCCCTCGTTAATCAGAACAAAGCCCGTCTTGAGCGCAAAGTCAACATTTGGAAGGACACGCTTGAAAACGGTGGTCTGAAACTAAATGCGGCACGGATTCAAATAGGTTCATCCGAATAGGTTCGGACCTGATCAGAAAGTCCGATACGTTCAGGTACCTTGGATCCGTGCTGCACGAGTCTGGCAACGTGGACGACGATGTCCAAGCACGTATAGGCGCGGCTTGGGCGAAGTGGCGCGAGGTAACGGGCGTTGTATGCGACCGCAAAATGGCTCCGAAGCTCAAGGGGCAGATATATAAATGCATCATACGGCCCAAGCAGACACACCCAGGAGCTTCGCGTCACGGAGATGACGATGCTGAGGTGGATGAGTGGCGTAACGCGATCCGATCGCATACGCAACTCTTTCATCAGAGGTAGTCTTGGTGTCCGTGACGTGGGGGAAAAACTGCAAGAGTGTCGTCTGCGATGGTATGGCCACATCATGCGCCGCCCTATGGAGTACGTTGGTCGAGGATGCATGAATATGGCTGTTCTTGGGGCTAGGTCCCGTAGTCACCCTCGCAAGCGCTGGTTGGACGTCGTTAAGTCCGACATGAGAGCCAATGGCCTAACTGAGAAGGATGTTCAAGATCGGGCAAAGTGGAGGAAGCTAAGTAGGAAGGCGGACCCTGGCAATAGCCGGGATTAACGCCAGGTAGAAGAAGAAGAAGATAGATAGTAGACCCGCGCATCTTCGTCTGCGTCACAATTTTCATTACTGCTCCGCTCCTATTGGTCTAAGTGTGATATATAACCTTCTTTGATAAACGGGCTATCTAACACTGAAAGAATTTTTCAAATCGGACCAGTAATTCCTGAGATTAGCGCGTTCAAGTAAACAAACAAACAAACAAACTCTTCAGCTTTATATATTAGTATAGATATAGATAAGATAGATATAGATGTATCGGCAAATGGTAAACTGGTTGGTTTGGCTGTAAATTAGTTGGTTTGTTGAAAAATGTAAATAAATGACACCATTCAACAATAAGTTCTGACCATCCCTATAAAGGATCACGGAACTAACAGTAATATAGCCTCACTATCATCGGGGATCATAGTCGGAACAATACATTGACAAGGGAAATAACAAGCCTGATTCCGGCACTTATCTTCGAATGCGACATAGTTCCGATCGCTATTGTTGTGCACTTGAATTATTTCAGTTGTACCGATCTACAGGGATGGGACTCGGTGCTATCGATATCACAATTCAGATAAGTAATATTTTGCAAATTTTCTTGTCATAATTCGCAAAAAGATTGTTAATTGCATTTTACATCTTCAGTTTTGTGTTTGAACCGGATTCTAAATTATTGTTTGTGTTCAAAATCATTAAGTGATTACAGATCTACAGCCTTGCGAAGTAAGGTACAAAGTCCCGCATACCTACTACGAAATCTTACCGTACCTTAATATCTCTGACCAACCTGGTGTTTATGTCTAGTGGGAAACTGACTGATGGTTGTTTAAAAAAGTTCCGAAAAAAAAACTTTACAGTCCTTTGCAGTTGGTGACATAAAATCTGTCATCATCTGCCTAGCCTTTTCCAGACTATACTATATAAAAAACAATTCTATGGTTCTATCATCATCTAGCCTTTTCCCAACTATATTGGGGTTGGCTTTCAGTTGAACCGGATTCAGCTGAATACTAGTATTTTACGTGAATTCTATGTTTCTATACTATTGCTAAATGCGGATCATTTTAATTACATATCTTTATTCTCCGCTCCATTAATCTAGCCTGTTCGTTTTTTTAATTCCAGAGACAAATTTGACATTTCAAGTGATTGTTCTTTTCTTTCAGTTCGGAGTTTGATATTTGCACCTGTCAAATTAGTCTTTAGGATTAAAAAACGAACTTTAGGACTGGATGCATTTGCAAATATGGGTCTCTTTTTTTGGGGTTTTACAAGAAGATTGACAAAGATGTATTTAAGAAAATATATTTATTTAGGAATCATCGATAAACAGACTCAATTATCGACAGGGTTACATCACTAATAATGAAACAGACCATCGAAGTTCGCGAGTCGATACTCGCAGACAATGATAAGAGAAAATAATAGCGATAGCAATGATTGTTCTATTGAGTTAGAACGAGACAAATGTTTTAAAGACTTCAAGTACCCACTTCGGTGGACAATTATTGATTCACTGAACTTTATTTTTGCGATTAGATAAAGCAGATAGTAACATTCTCTTATAGTTGACGATTTTGAGCATTTTGTTGTGTGATTTTGTTTTGAGCATTGAGTTCTAGTGCTTATACGGTTAATAAATCATCAATAAGGAAAACATAGGGACACAGTATATATCCTTTTTATTGAGTTTGTGAAATACCTCTTAAATAGGTCCAATATTGGAGGAGAAAACAGTCGAGAACCAAACCTCAAATTATGACTTTTTAAATACAAAGTCTCGCCGCCAGCATTTCCTCTTAACTTTAAAGATATTAAATTTAGCTAGCCACATCACTTGCACCGAGGTGATTATCAACATGTACCAGCTATCAAGAGGACAAAGGCACAATCGATCAGTTGAGCAAATGTATGTAATCGAACTTGAGGGCTCTCGTGGACTTGTGTTGTCGAGTGGCGAGGGATTACTGAATCAAGCGCTGGTACTTGGGAGTCAATGGCAGCCGTTTCAAAAAGTCAGTGATGTTTTCTGGTTTTGTTGAAAAGTGAAGTGTGTAAAATTGTATCGGGTTTTGGGTTCAGTGAATATTGTGTGCAAAAGATTAAAATAAAACAAAAGCAGTGATGCGTTTGCTTTCTTTTCAAAATTGTATCCACGTTGGCAAGACCAATGCTGAAGCACAATACAAAATCAAATAGTTTTATTAAATAGTTATTTTTTCTGTGTATTGCCAAACGAAGGAATGATTAAAAAAAAATGAAAAATTATTAAAAATGTGAGTTTTGTCGGCAGTTTAAATGATTTCTTTTTCCTTAACTTTTTAGGGATCCGTACCCGCAAGTTAACCAACGGAACCCTATTACTAAGCCTCCGCTGTCCGTCCGTCCGTCTGTCAGCGGGCTGTAACTCAAGAACCATAATAGGTAGAGATTGTGTATATTGCCGTTCTATTGCCGCTTTAACAACAAATAATAAAAATTAAGATAATGGTACGGAACCCTTCGTGTGCGAGTCCAACTCGCACTTGGCCGGTTTATGTCCATCGTTTTGGTCTTATTTAGATATTTTTAAATAACTTACTCGTATCTTCTTTTTCCTGTTCCCATGGTATCAATTTTTTAAACTGACCTAATTTTTCCACTTCATTATTCTATCAAAGTCTCTTTTTGCTTGTTCTCTAAACTTTTACAGCACAAAGTTTGCGAAAACATTATGAAAATTTTAATCCACCCTTAGTATAATCTAACCGAGACTTAACTATCTCATCAATATAATACATTCGCGTTGTTGATAAACTTAGTTTAAAACCTCTTCTTGTAAGTTTAAACTGCAAAATTTCCCGCAAGCGAGTTTCCCTCGTGTTATAGGAAATAACATTATTTTGCAAGTTATTTTTAGTTAAAGATACTCAGGATATTCTATAAAAAAACATAATAACGCTCTCGGTAAAAATAGATGATCTTCGTTTTTCGTTTGGTGTAGTAGAGTTTACTCTTTTTTTACTATTGAAAGGCACGCGTTTGACCACTATCTCACCTGTTAGAGTAAAAACCGTAGAGCATTCTAGAAGTAAATGATTGAGTGGTACTTAGTACGCACTAGTAGTATCAAGTTGACCCAAAACCTGTGAACAAACAGCACAAAAATACCTAACATACAAGCCCACCACACCTTTCTAACCACTACAACTCCTGAAAGCCAGAATCAACAGTGACCACCAAAAATACGCCGAGCAAATGAAGTTCGACGAGTCCCGGGAAAACGATTTAACTGTCTTGGATTCCGCAATTAAATTAATCAGAAAAGTACAGTGGAGGAGTAGGAAAAACATATTTGTAATTTAATTGGAAATTACATATATTTTTTCATATTTTTTTGTCAAGAAGCCCTCCTTATCAAGCAGGTGACAAAATAGACCAATAGGCACCAAGAGTCATCTACAACTGGAAAAATACCTTGCATATGACTTACACGAAAATTTAAAAGAACTCATTTAAATTCTTAACGGTTTAAAAAAAAATGTACATAAATATTATTCCTTTGTAACCCTTTCCTCGCAAGTCAGACTCTCACTTGGCAAGTTTTTCTTGGTAAAATTTTTCTTCAAATTTCTTAATCTAATCAAGAAAATCAAGTCCAATGCACTTATAAACTTCGACGTTCTTAGTTATTATAAACCCTGCTCAGTAAATTAACTTTCAAAGTCATTATTGTACACAGATCAGTGAAAGTTAATAATATTTTAATTAAATGTGAAAGTATTGTTAATTTCACCGGCGTGGGAGGTGCTAGGGCGCGAACATGGCTCGCCGGAAGCTACGAAAGAGCTGCGGCCAAGATTTATGCGTTGTGTTCCCTCCCAGCAAGGGGGACTGAGCCCTAAGTTATAAACTTGTAGCGGGCTTTGTTAGTGTGACGTTTGTTGACTTCAAGAAAAAAGAATCAGAGTAAAAAATAAAGACGACTTTTAGACTGAGAGGTCCGTTAGGGCCAATGCCTGCCAGGGTTGTAAATTATTGGAAAGAGTTACCGCGGCCCTGGAACGCAAAGGGCATTATTTTGAGGGAGCACGATAGAGTTTTATTCAGTAAGAAGCTGATTCTTCTTTCCGCTGCAAAAAATAGGGACGACTTTGTCTCTCTCACCTTTGACTTAAACCAAGAGCAAACCCATCGCAAATAAAAAAGAAGTTTTTTATAAAATAGTTTCTAATCTTATTTTGTCGATCTGATGATAACCTAAGAAAAAAAATAATGTAGAGTCTTCAGGGTGGTAGGTGTTTTGTAATATAGAACACTAACTAAACGAGCAATACTGGCACGTGCGTCGTTCGCTTCCATTGCACCGAAATTCTTATCATCTCAGCTAGTCTATTCTGTAAGTAACAATTTCGATATCGAGCTTCACCTCAGTGACAAAGCTCACAAAGTGAACTATATTCCACACGACATAAAGATGTTACGTTAATACTCACCTCGGATTCCACTGTCGAGACTCGAAAATGTTGTTACAGAATAACACTACTGACTTCGGCTCTTCTTCTGACTTATTGATAGTGTACTACAGTGGCCCGAGATTAAAGACCCATACCTCGGCAACTGAATTAGTACTACCCGCTTGCTCTTATAAACTTGCAGCCTTATCAACACGGAGTTGGTTTCATTAATTAATACCTTCGTACTACACACGCTGTTTCCCTCCACAAGTAAACAGTCGACGGTGACTGTTTGCAGTCTCAGGTTGACACACAACTAAATAATACACATTACTTCGTCAGCTCCCGGAATCCAACCACGCCGCCATAAGGACTTACTGATGAAACTGGATGCTGTTAAACCTTCTATATTTAGTTCTGAGTTATTTTACTTTGAGGAGCACGTGGCTAAATAATAACAGCCGCACGGGTCGATCTTCAAGGTTAAGCAACGCTTGCCAAGGTTGGTATGTGGATGGGTGACCATCTTCACATAGCGAGTTTCCTCCGTGCCTCGGAAAGCACGTTAAGCGGTTGGTCTCGGCTGTTATTTGTAGATAGTTGGCAGTCGTTACGGATAGTCAGAAGCCAGTAAATCTGACTCCAGTCTTGCCAAGAAGTACCGTGTTACCCAGTTACTGTGTTTTGGAGGTCTGGTAGGCAGCCGCTCCGCGTAAAATACTGGTATTCAGCTAAATCCGGTTTGGCTGGAAGCGGACCCCAATATAGTTGGAAAAAGCTTTTGCAGATGAGTTATTTAATTTGCCGTGTGGTAGTTTATTGTAATCCCTGACGAATTGATTTATTAAAAACTCTTTAATGAGTGTGGGCTTCAATAGGGGCTAGGTTGAAAATAGTGGCCAAGGTCGAGTCGGTTTCGCGCATATCTAATTAAAATATTATTTTTAAACCATAAACTTCTTTAAAGTTTCTCTATTTTTCGTAAGTTACGAACAATTTCCTGTATTTTGTTAAAAAAAAAATACTCTAATCTATATTTAGATCTGTCACAGGCAACTAGGTTAATCAGCCGTTTTATTGAACAGCACCTTTAAATCAGCGCCCTAAGGCCGCGGACATGAACTCAGCGGCGCGGCGGGCGGCGCAGGCAGTTACATTATACATCTCTGCATTTGAAGCGCTGCGCCGCTGCAGCGCTGGTGCTGGTGGTGCGCTGGTGCTGGCGCTTGTAATGCAGAGATGTATAATGCAATTGCCCGCGCCGCTGAGTTCGTATCCGCGGCCTTAGTGACATCCAGCCAGTTGCTCTCCTGTATATTGCTTACGTTTTCATAGCTTTTAATTTCGTACAGGCTATGAAAAATAAAACGGAATTAAGACATTTTTTAAGCAGTCGCAAATGGTAGGTACTATCAGCAAGTCTCACGATCAAGTATGACTACTTGATCATGTGACTTGCTGATAGTACCATTTACATAAAAACAATAACTTCATGTTTTCTTTGAAAGGTGTGTGGTGTGTGTGTGGTGTGTGGTATGGTATGAGGGTATGTGTGGTAGGTGTCACCTATGTGACATACCGTCTGCACGAATGTATTAGTCGGAATAATTTTTGATTATGATTTTATCACTAACGTTTGTGCAATAATACTAGCGAAGGGAGAATTCTCTGACCGCACGGTTGTTTTGTCCGGTGGGCAACTGCCCGATAGTTGATATTCAGATTGTTGTATAAGTTTAAATCGCACGGAAAACTGATGTGCATCATAACCGCGATACAGGATTTCGTTAGTGCAACCAACAAACCGAAAAATAAAAACACCGCAACGCCATCTGGCGTTGCGGTTCTTTTTGTTGCCGTACAAATTTCGCTCCGTTAGTTTTTCTTGTGGCGGCATTGATGCCGCTACGATCGAAACCGTCTAGTGTAGCGGCATCAATACCGCCACAAGAAAAACCAACAGAGCAAATCTACGTCGCAACAAAAAGAACCGCGACACTATCTATCCAACTAGCAGCGAACTACTTCGTCGAAATCCTGCATCGCGCAAGCAGAGTTTACCATGCGATTTGAACATATACATCAGCCCGAATATCAACTATCGGGCAGTAGCCCGCCAGGCATAACAGCCCGATAGTTGATGGCTGGTCGGAGGATCCTCCCTTTACCACGTGAAAACCAGAGCATCGGCAAACCTCTTGTTGACCAACCCCCATCGAACTGCTGCATTCCGTGGAAGTTTTAAATTCGCAGCTTCTCGTTGCTGGAACGACTTCCCACCGCCGTTTCGTGCTATTAAAACAGTTGGTACTTTTAGTTCTAAGTTCAAGCAACACTTACTACGAATTCAAAAGGAAAGTACATGAACTTACCCAGGGTTTGCACGCATTAAGTGTTGGTGACTGTTAGTCCAATGTTCTCAGCATTACATATCGTCTTCCTGCAACTAACTATGTGACTCAGACCGCAACTATGCAATAGACCCTTTTTTTTTTTTGTTGCACTTTCGTGATACTTGTTGGTATAGCTTTTATTTACAACTAGCTTCTGCCCGCGACTTCGTTCGCGTGGAATAGTGACTTCCGGCAGATTTTTGGTTTTACCCACATAGTTCCCGATCTCGCGGGATCTCTTCAAAAATGAAATATGAAAGATATTCTAGGGAACTCTTCAAAAATCAACATAATGAGCTCTGCGTTTGAATTGAAGATATGTATACTCACTTAGGGCATTAAAGCCGTTATTGCCGATCGAAAAAGGCGAAAATGTTATTTTTCCCTTATTTTCAAAATATTATTTTGATCTGCCATTTCAGAAAAAAATACTGTTTCTCCCTTGACAAATTTTCTATTATTTTAGGCTTTAAAGATTATTAAAGTTTCTTACACCAAGACATTTCTGTATACCACGTTTTTAGTTTTGCCATCCTTTGCAAAAATATATAGGTCTTGTGGTTTTGACACTCTTGAGCACGCAACGTAGAGTTGTCCATGGGAGAAACAGTCTTTTTCAAGATGTACCCCCGCAACTTTAAGCGTTTGCCCTTGGGCTTTATTTATGGTCATTGCAAACGCAGTTTTCAGCGGAAACTGAACTCTTTTGAATTGGAATGGCAAATCAGTTGGAATGATGGGAATGCGGGGAATAATTAAAGTTTCGCCTTTTGCCATTCCAGTCATAATAACGGCTTTAATGACATTCCGTCCTAAATAGGTTACCTGTAACCGTGTGCCGTTACATAGCCTTGGTGGATCTAGGTTTCTCATAAGCATCACAGGAACTCCAACTTTCAGCCTCAACTTGTGAGAAGGCACTCCTGATAACTCTAAGGAGTTGAGAAACTCTGTTGGGTAAGATGTCACTTACTCGGTATCCACGACGTTATCTACTGATAGATACTCGATGACATCTCCCTCTACGTCAGACATAATTTGGTCAATTATCCGGCCTATTTCATTTGTTGGCGCCAATATCGCCCTTTCGCATAACCATTCCCGATTTTCGATATTAGCGCGTATTGCGCGTAAACCCACCAGACGACCCATTAAATTAACCTTTTAATCTACTAATACAACGGAGTCAATTTTAAATTTACGAAACGATCAATCCACAATTCCACGACAGTACCGAAGCTTTTTTTTTTTTTTTTTGTCGATGGCCACTCGCAGTTTCTACCCTAGAGGGTTGTCAACTACTGAACCGGACTTGCCTGTGTGGCCTCTAGAATTTGAGGCCCCCAGCCGAGGCTACAAGTACCGAAGCGCTCGGCCGGCCGATACCCAACCAAATGCGTGTAACGAAACCATAGCGCGATCTATTTCGATCCCAACGCCATCTATCGAGCATAGTGACAACTCGGATTATTTATCTATACTCCGTTTGGGCATTTTCTTTGTAGTAAAAGTTTTACTATATTGATATTATTTTTTTCATACCTTTTTACTATTTATTTACTTTTTTCCGATGAATTAAAACAATAACATGAACCGAACTCGTGTAACGATCGACACCATTGCGCGATCACCAACTCGACATATAGTACTAATAGAATTATCTATACTCCGTTAGAGCATTTTCTTTGTACTAAAAGTTGTATTATATTATATTTTCATACCTTTTTACTATTTATTTACATTTTTCCGATGAATTTTCAGTACTGAATTGATGCCGACTCTTGACCAATAGATGGCGCTGTATGTCCGGAATAAATTTTATTATTTATTTTATTTCTTATTTTATTTTTTGTAATAAAAACTATCCTATGTCCTTTCTCAAGTTCCAAACTATGTCTGTACCAAATTTCACACAAATCGGTTCAGTAGTTTAGGCGTGAAGCAAAGACAGACAGACAGACAGACAGACAGACAGAAAGACAGACAGACAGAGTTACTTTCGCATTTATAATATTAGTTTGGATTACAAATAATTTCTGCCATTATTATTTATGTTTGCGTTTTTCTTTCCAACATGACAGCTGCCAAGTGCGCCCGCGCGTTCCGTCATTTGTGACATTCACAAATGTTTTTGGAGCACTGGGCCTTTGGGCGTGGGTCGATTTTGTTGTTAATTATTATTGACTGCGTGTATTTTATGTAATTGTATTTATTTTTTTATTTTATTTTACATATTTTTTCATCATTTATATGTATATATTTTATCTGTATCTATTATATTTAGTATGTGTTACGTAACTGCGTCCGTGGCATCACCGGCCCTATCATAAAACCAGCGCTGTGTTATTTATTTTTAAATTTCGCAGCCTATGCTGAGATAGGGACCTTTTTGGCCTCGCACAGACTATTGTAAAATGTTTATAGACTTAGTAATACTGTTAGTTTTAATTAAATCTAAATCTGTCTGTTTTGTGCGAGTCCCAAATAAACATTTTTCTTTCTTTCTTTCTTTCTACCAGAGGTTTGCGGGACTTTACTCTCTGTTCCGCATCGCTCTAAACTAGAACCCCCACCTGTGGAAATTGTCTTTGAAGAGGCTAAATTTGAAGTCTGAGGTGATCCACGTAATTCATGGCAGTCCTTGTAATGATAAATTACAAGTAGATGATGTCATTTCCAAATACTATCATATGATTTCCGTATTATCTTTTTAATCGCGTGCTAGGATTTATGGTTTTAAGTGCCGAGGGGGCAGACCCACTTCATTTATTTTTAAATGGCGTAATCTCTTCGAAATGGCCTTGGCGTGTCCTCATTTCACTAGCGTGGTCATCGATGCTTTCCAATGCAACTCAATATTCATAAAATAATATTTTGACTGCTAATCTGACGTCTACTACCCAGCAACTGAGTCGCACAAAAATTTGAAGACTGATCATCTGACGTTGACTCTGGTTTGGAGTGCCCGTAAAGTCTGTCCTATAAATTGCAGCTGGAACCAGGTACGGAGAGGACTCGATATGAACTGGACTCATCTGCCTATCCTTTTCCCAACTATATTGGGGTCGGCTTCCAGTCAAACCGGATTTAGCTGAATACCAGTATTTTACGTGGAGCGGCTGCCTACCAGACCTCCACAACCTATTATCTGGGTAACACGGTACTTTAGGGCAAGACTGGAGACAGATTTACTGGCTTCTGACTATCCGTAACGACTACCAAAGATCTTCAAATAATAGCCGGGACCAACGGTTCAACGTGCTTTCCGAGGCACGGAGGGAACTCGTTATGTAAAGATGGTCACCCATCCACGATCGATATGGACTGGACTATTGAGCATAAACGATCGGATCTTGGCAAGTGTAAAAAACCTTAAAGATTGAACATTTTTGACCGGTCATGCGTTTGTAAAAGTTGGAAGGAACTAATTCCTTGTAAAAACTAGTTTTGCATGTGACCGTTTAAGTACCTTAGAAAATGAGCTTTTTTTTTTCACTCACATATGTAAATCGTACTGGTTCAATACTCCGAAGCAGGGAAAATATAGAAAAAATACTGTTTACATTCTTTGACAAAAATTTGATTTATTACTTTATTTACAGCATAGTAATACAGTTTGGTGATACAAGTGACTAGAACTGATGTCACAGAACGAATCGAATGACCTGGGCTTGGCGAGCATATCACTTAAATGCCCGCCGACTATTTTTCATCCCCACCATTTTACTTGCTCATGATTGGTCCACCAATCACATTCGACAATCAATCACATTAAGTCAATACAACTACTTTTAATCATACAAGTTCATAAAATTATTGTAAACTAGCTTCTGCCAGCGGCGTCGCCCGCGTGATCCCTAGGGTATGTACCCTAGTAAAAATACCCAGGATAAAAAGTAGCCTATGTGCTTTTTCAGGCTCTAGACTATCTCTGTACCAAATTTCATTTAAATCGGTTCAGTAGTTTTGACGTGAAACCTCGACAGACAGACATACAGTTTTGCGTTTATAATATTAGTAGAGATAGTCAACAAACATAAATAATTATAGGCATAATTTAAATATTTATAACACATAACATGATATTGATGATTAGTTGGTAAGACTATAATCCAGATTTATTAGTATAACTGCCTAGTAATAATATGAAAGCCCTAAACATGAAATGGGAATTTTATAACGATTAAAACATGTCGTCATATTGGTGGTCTGACAGACCTTTATCGGCCTGCGATAAAATATACAATTTGCATTTGTACCGGCGTGAATTAACACTCTGATTTCATTTTATTTTAGTGCAATATTGCTAACCATTTATTATAACCCCTTTGTTTCAACTGAAAAGTGCGTGAAACTGTGTGAAAAGCGAATGCCGCAAATAAACTACTTAGTTGTTTATTTAACAAGAAAAAATTACTGTACATCAGTGTACTTAATACTTCAGGTAATTTCTACCAGTCAGTAGGGTAGATAGAATAAAACTCAGGTTAGGTACGTAAGTTTTATTCTAAATAAATAATTTTAAGAAGTGGCTTTGATTTATTTTCTAGACGTGTAGTCTAAAAATGCAACGCGACGATTTTTAGATTCATAATATTCTTTAGGTTTAGAATTACTACAAAAATCTGATAACAAAGCGCGCAAACACGAAAACTAGGAGCAGAATTTTAGAAAGGATTATCGTTTGAACCTTGTTTTATCCGAGCGCCAGCCACGTGAGGCCTAATATTAATCCCACGTGGTTGTGGGCGTGACACTAAATCCCAATCAAACAGTTGAAGCCAGGGGCAGGTGTGTGCGTGGTCATGGCAATGAGTCGATGACAACGTGGGATTATGAGGGCCTTTCACCACTTTTGTGAGGCTCTTGAGCATTTGTTTAAATAAACAGTAGCAAAACATTCATCTAAATACGCGGGAGCGCGTCCAACCAAAAGTTCAAAGAAAAAGGAATTGGCCTTGTATAATATTACACAAACTATTTCGATAATGAATCAACCGAGCTTATTCCCAACTCTATAAATTATTATATCAGCCAATTGTCGTCCACTGCGGAACGTATGGTCTTAAGGTGAATGCTCCAGGGTAGCCCGCGAAATTCAAATATTTTTATGTTTTTTGCAATTTGCCGGTCAGTGTGAAGCTGTATGTGGACCAAATGCGATCTGCGACCGTAACGCGTATTTGCAGTTTTTTCAATACTTTTGGTTCAGTTATTTCCGCTTCCTCGCTCGGCTTCCTGGTATTGTATGAATTTTTAAACTAGTTCGCGAATCTCTTTGCACTGTAGCGAAGCGGCTATTTTACGCAATTACGAGTAAATTGGTAATATCACCGCTTCTTCTCTCTCCTCTTCGCTTCAGTGGATAGCCAGTTGTAGGACTGACAAGTCAATTTATTCAACGATGGCAAGCTGTTGGAGCTGTATCATTTTTACGTACATTTTAACAAAAGAACAACATAATATCAAACACTGTAAAGATGAAAAACAAAGCACAAAATCAAAAGCTCTTGACACAAATAAATCTATTGAAACATCTTAATCACCGAACTAAATAACAAAACAAAAACATTTTATGAAAGAACAGAGTGGGAGGCTAGCAATTTTTACGATAATCCCAGACAAGAGGTGCCCATTCAGCCAAGGCAACAACGTCAACCCTCAAGCGAAGAAGTCATTGAGAAAAATGAAGAAAACAAGTGTCCCTCGTTATGTAAATTAAAAACATCTTTTATCCATAGTCCATTTGTAGAGAATTATTTCTAATTTGTAAACAGGATATTTCCCAATTTGTCTAGAGATTCTCCACTACTGCTGTTTTTTCCATACTAATGGCTGGATATATTTTCGCATTACGGTCGTCCGTTGTTTCTAAGGTCGCTTGAGAAATGGCAGGCAATTTTGTAAGTTTAAAACAAAAACGGCGAGACGGGATGATGGGGCGGAATGCTTGTAAGCGTTGCTTATAATTTTCTTTTATTGCTCTTCGCAGCTGGTGGTATGGGTTTTTATGAATGCATCGTCTTGACTTTTTCATTTGCAACGAACGGTGAAATTACAAGGATTTTCGAGACTTTTTGAGATTTTTTCAGGTCAATTCAGTGGGATTACCTTGTATCTACGAGTAAGTAGTCGTTATCTACGAAGAAATTTTTTTTTAATTGATTGTTTTTTGGTTCCGAAAAAAAAATCGGAACCTTTATAGGATCACTCGGGTGTCTGTCTGTCTGTCAGTCTGTTTTTTTTTCACCAATAGAAAGCTATATTATCAGGGAGTAACATAGACTATAAGGATTTCCCGAAATTTCTACGGGAACGAGACAAAAACACGGAATTTATAGTTGCGAATTAAACAAATAGCGAATCGCTAGTTGTTTATAAAATACAAATCTTGACTCTTTATAATAATAGTTTAGACATGAATTAAGTATTGCACAGGTTTACTATATTTTGACTCCAACAGGTTTCTCTTCTTTTTTATTATCATCAACAGGTATTTTTATGTCGTTAGCTTGTTACTCTTAATATATATATTATTGTTAATCATTTATTTAATTTTGTCGGTTTTGCTGAGCGAGTCGGGTATTTACATTTTTAGGGTTCCGAACCCACAGGGTAATCAACGGAACCCACTTACTAAGCCTTCGCCATCCGTCCGTCCGTCTGTCTGTCGACGGACTCTTTCTCCAGAACCGTAAAAGGTAGACAGTTGAAATTTTCACAGATTGTGTATTTCTATTGCCGCTATAACGACAAATAAAACCAATTAAGGTTTATGGTATAGAACTCTTCGTGTGCGAGTCCGACTCGCACATGGCCGGTTTTTTTTTTTTTTAATCCTCTATCTCATCTTTTCATACACGATGCTATTTTATGTATATCTTGTGTGATTATTATATAACAATTCCTATAAGAACTCATCAACATAAAATCTCACCAATTTTATTGGATTCATATTTAGTTTGACTTATCAAACTACCACTTTAGTGGTAAGCCTTAGTTTTCTTAAAGTCTAGCCTAGAAAGTTTAGGTTCGAACAAATTTTGGTTTATCTAAACAATCTTAGCTCTTGAGAAATTGGTTACAGCTAACAAAATTGGGTTGAAACAACAAGTCAATTGGTAAAGATTATTGAAAGACTACTTAATTAAACACAAAGTTTGCAATAGATTTAATTCAAGTACATTTAGAAATTCTTGTAAAAATCGACAACTGGAAGTGAGACCACAAAATTATAGATGAGTTACAAAATAATTACAACCCACCTGTTTTTGGATTAAACTTTGTGTACAGTTGTAATTAATTTACAAAAATCTAAATATAAACTATGAACCAGCTAACAGGACTATCATACAATTCGTCAACATTGCTGTCTATGGGAAAAGTGCCCAGAATACTGCAGCATTGCGATGTTGAATGGCAACTCTGATTCTTTACCCAAAAAAAACTGCGTTTTTGGCAACCGACAAGAATGTTTATAGATACAAAATTATGTGGATCAACTGAGACTCTAGATGTATGTGTATGTCGGTTTCAATTCTCTATTATCAAACTCAGCGGTGCGGCGTTCCGCAATCGTATACGCCGCTGCAGCGCTGGTCGCGTCAAATGCAGAGATTTACAATTCGTCTACATTGCTGTCTATGGGAAAAGTGCCCAGAATATTGCAGCATTGTCACATTGCAACGCTCATTCTTTGCCCGAAAAAAAAACTGCGTTTTTGGCAACCGACAAGGATGTTTATAGAGACATAATTATGTGGATCAACTGAAGCTCTAGATGTTTGTCGGTTCCAATTCTCTATACACGAACTCAGCGGCGCGGCATTCCGCAATCGTATGCGCCGCTGCAGCGCTGGTCGCGTCAAATGCAGAGATGTACCTGCCCGAACCGCCCGCCGCGCCGCTGAGTTTATGCCAGCGGCCTAAAGCACTCAAGTTACTATCAGAGTACGATTGATTGAAGAGTAAATCCATTACCATATTTTTGTAAAAACAATTCAAAACTCATTCAGAACTAATAATTTCTTTAGTAAAATTACTTTTAAAAGCTACTCGTAAATTAGAAAACGACACCATATTACGCGTAACGTCAATCATCTCTCCCTTCAGATTATAAGGGGTGCGAGAAAAATACATTCCACAGTATAACATTACGACAATGCCAATTATTGTTCCGCTGGCAATTCCATCTAAAAGGGTTCTATCATATTTCTCGTGTAGCATTTTATTTCAAGTTATTGACGCGACGATTTCTTTTGTAACGGGATTTGATGTCTCAAGTGTGGTGTGGTTTCGTTATTTCTTTGGATTTTTTTATACAATGTATTGTTTTGTATGGGTTCATCACCCAACATTTTAGATGGAGGTTTGGTTTACATGTTTTAAAGGTACAACTCGGACTGATCATTTTCTGAAATGTATAGCTAGGTACACTATCGCTCATTACTATAGACTGAAAATGCATGGCTTTTGTGAGATGGGCCACGGAATCTGAGACACAGAGAATAAGCTAATAATTATGATTTAGGTACACTATTACAAATTAAGTAATTGGCAATAGTGCTAATCTGCTCAACGATTTGGTTTCCTAATTGCATTTTGCGGTTTATTTTATGCGGGTTTGATTCACGTGTTTATCAATTTTATATTTTGAGCGATTACGGTTGAAGAAGCTGGTTTGATGTTATTCTCTACATTGAGTGTATTAAGAAAAAAATATATGTCAACAGCTTAGTTTAGTTTTTCCTTACCTACCATATTTTTTGTTTTATTTATTTTTTTATTATATCTAGAGGACATCCTTTCTGGACGTCATAACGAATGTAACCACTATTGCATATTTCCCGAAAATCTTTTATTAATATTCAACTTCACTTAAACATAATCAGAACGTTTTTGCTAGTTTGCCCGATAGTGATAAACGAAAAAATACCCAACATGGTATTGATCGATTACTAATTTAGAAATTGATAAATTAAATATAATAAATTATGATTACTAACCAAAGACGATTGAATTAAACAATGACATAATAAATTTATTTTGGGTGTTAAGTTCTCAAAAAGTGAACTGTATATCTGCACGGGATTTGCGAGTCTATGATTAGATAATAAATATTTTAATGTTGATTCATTGTAAGTATTATTATTTTTTTATCAGCTATAATTTATCTTTCATCGGATATTGGAAAAAAAAAACTATTATATACGAATAATGTTTAAATTAATTTCTATCGGTTATTTCTTTTTTTATATTACAGGAAAACGTTATTTTAGAAATAATATTTCTACCGGAATCATCCTAATTGGTGGACAAAAGCTTCTCCTAAGCTTCGCCACATCCATCAGCTTTGTGCGGGTCGCACATCACACTTTTACGATCCTTACCAGCAGTGCGATTCAGCAGATCTCTCAACATGAAAGCTTAGGTGAAGTTAACATCAAGTGCTGTCAAAACAGCACTTCACCTTTGCCTCCGTACAAACAAGATGAAATGTCAGTTCACATCACGCTCACTCCACGTAAGCAACACGGTGAGATGTTGACAGAACAGACCGGCTGATCATTGATCCACCTTATGGTGGATGCGCCAGGGTAGCCCGCGAAATTCAAATATTTTTATGTTTTTTGCAATTTGCCGGTCAGTGTGAAGCAGTATGTTGAACAAAATTCGATCCGCGTTTGTAACGCGTATTTATCTTAAGAATTATAACCATTTTAATCTTTCGTGAAATAACCGTTTTATAGGGCTTCATGAACTTACGGGGCTATATTGATGATTAAAATGGTTCTTCCATCACTTCTAGTGTAATTATTGCCAACTACATTGGCGTTTACTATAGAAAATAACAACTAATATAATCTTCTCCTGATATATATAAAAATCTCGTGTCACGCTGTTTGTTATCGAACTACTCCGAAACGGCTAGACTGATTTTTATGTTCTTTTTTTTTGTATATATGGTAGATCTGCTAATAGATTGTAGGCAAGTTTTTTTTTTGTTTATATTGCAAAACAACGTTTGCGAAGTCAGCTAGTAATTTTATAAAGAGGAACAGTAGAAAGCTAAATGATCAAGAAGAAACATAGGCTATAATTTAAAAAAAAAATTGAAATCCTTAAGAAAATTGTCGCGCGGACAAAGTCGCGAGCGAAGTGCTACTCAGAAATAAAAACGTCAGTTTCATTATATTTCTATGAAGCCAATCGATGCAGTTTACGTAGTCACATTACGTTCCAAATCTTTGATATATCATAATACAAACGAATCAAGTCTCATTAAAAGTCTTACGTTCTACCATAAAACTGTGTCCACACAATAACATTTAATTAAAATATGAAATAACGGAACGCTATCAGAGCATACTAATTTCTCTACACAATTCTTTTATTATCGATGTTATCGCCTTTTAGACCGATATCAATCTTTTGATAAAACTCACGATTTTGTTCGCATTTCAGTCAGTGTTTGTGATACGTGGCGACATAATCGTTTTATAGCTCCCGTAGTGCGGTGCGAGGTACGGGAGTGCTGTGTCTATGGTTCCAATAAAAAATAATTAATGAGTTCAATTTCAAAATGGCTGGTAGTGACTTCACTATGAATAAGGCAAGTTATAGAAAAGGATGTTATTTTATTTATAATTTTTTTTTCGGGTTCCACTTCGAATTTCGACTTTTATTTGCAACACTACTTAGAAAAGTAGTGTTGCGAATAAAAGTCGAAATTGATATTTAATATACTTAGATTTAGGTATGGATAAAACAATTTTAAAGTTAGAACATTTTTTTTTATTGAGACAGCTTAGGTGACTTTATAAATAATAAGAAAAAATATTAAGGTAGTGTAAATTTTCTGCATTAATTCCCAATAAAATAAACTCTCCCGTTAATTAAAAACGTTTGCACAAGCACTGTCTATTATTATATGTTGTTGGATACTTATTGAAATGAGCATAAAAAAACATACACCACCTACTCGTGCCCAATTCGAAAACATACAACAAAACTAACTAAAACGCTACGCATCAGCTGTTTACCATTTCGGCTAAATTGTAAATGCCATCTGACACCGGACCCGTTGGGTCACTGCGGTATTCTGGCTAAGGGTCAATGACCTGTCCCTGTTGGTTTTACACAAACGCAAAATGGAATAAAATATAGGTACAAATTATTTTAAGCTCTGTAGTTACAAATATTTTTATTACCTATTTTATTGAATTGATTACGCCGAGTGTTTCTTTGATAATCATAATGAACGTTCGTTCATTATGGTTATCAAAGAAATACCCGGTCAAGAAATGGTACCGTCACATCACTAGTGTTTAAAAAATAAATAGTCAGTGAAATTTTTTTGTGAAAGAACAGTTGAACATGTACCTTAAGAAATTCTGTCCATCTGTTTTTCTTGTTAGCCCTTCTTGATGTAAACAACTCATAAACGAAGCCCTGAGGGTCAATTCGACAATTTTTATGCAACGTTCGCATTCAAAAAATGTATGAAAATTGAGGCTTTTTTGACACGTTGCGACTAAGATGCGAATGCGAATATATAACGTCAAATTCTCAATTTTCCTTTCAGAAAGAAAGAAAAGCTGTTCCCAATTTTAACACAGAACTATGTAGATCATGAAACGCGATTAATATTAGCATCCACAAGTGTTTAGAATATCTTACAAATTGAAGATAAGATTTCGTATAATATACTTGTATGAAAAGATCGTACGATAGCCTATATTGACTTTATAGGATAATCGATGTTTTATCATTTATCATAGTAAAGTGATTTACAAACGTGAGTAACATACCTAACGAATTTTATCAGCAATTCGGTTGCAAATGTACTTGATAACGATAGTAATGTTTCATGAACAGAAAAGAAAAAAAATATCTTTAAGATTTCAAAATCAAGAAGGTAAAGTATTTTTTTGTAATATATACTTTTTTACACTTTGCTACTTTTTTAAACACGTTCGCATACACATTTGGGTAAGATTAATATTATTTCGCTTACACAAATTCGTGAAAAGAAAAAAATAAAATGGGAACCACTGAAAGAAAAGAAAGAAAAAGTATCATAGTCCTGGCAATTTTCGTCGATTTGTGTCTAAACTCTGGTTTTTGCCGTTAACGTTTAAAATATAGGCAGGGAATTATGTTAAAATGTAAACCGCAAAAGTTAACCCCAATTCATAAAGTCAATTTTTAATAACAACTCGATAGAAAAATAATATTAATACAGGCAGGCACAGGCCAGTTAATATTTTTTTGTGTCTTTGAAACATTTGTAGAACAGATCGAGTTTTGCAAGAAGGTCATAAAATAAATGATCCGGTTATGGAAAAATTTTATTTTTTTATATTATTAGAAGAGCTAACGAACTAAAATTAAAAAAAAAATGTGAAATGTGTGTGTGTTTACTAAAAATACGAGTTAGGAATTTTCGCAAGGTTCAAAGTTAATTTGACTGACCTATTAATTTAGCACAAAATAGACATGCATTAAAATTATAAAAATAAACTCAATAACATAACTATACTATTTGTAAAACTGTAATGATGTTAGTTAATTGTATGTTTGCTGCAATGTCGGGTCACACACGTTTGGTAATGCTCTCGTTTGGTAACGCTACATTGTATATTGGTTATGTTTGTAGATATAACGTACTGAGCACACCTTAAGTACTGTCAGAGTAAATACTTTGGTTTGCGGAATTTATTTAATATTCATGATATTTAGTGGTTATGAACAGAATTAATATTTATAGTGTGTGAATACATATAAATAGTTGGCTTTAATATTCATTTTACTTTCTACGTTTTAAAACTACCATTTTGATGATTTGTATACCAAGTCACAATTAGACAAATTTGGAATGAATAAACAAACTTTGCCTATTTTGTATTGTAGTAACTTATGTTGTCGATTTTTCATTGCTAAGTTTAAATAATTTAAATTTTGTATATACTTATTTAATTTCAAACAATATTAACATTCCTTCAAATTAAGTTTTGCATACTGACTGTACCTGATGCAAACAAAACATCGCTACAAGTAAGTAGCGTTACCAAACGGAGCCAAGTTAAGTAATAGCAAAAATAATAAAAAATAAAGTTTACGGTACGGAACCCTCAGTGTGCGAGTCTGAATCGCACTTAGCCGGTTGTTTTTTGTACTACATTGTAAATTATGTCCAATCGTGAATCGAAAAAGTTAAATAGGTAATCTTGTTATGGAAAGATTTTTTGTCGTATTTATTTAAACACTAGTTGTATCAGCAGCCTCGAACGAAGTCGAAAATCATCCAAAAATAACCTTTGTCGTCATATCAGCCGAAAGACGTCCACTGCTAGACATAGGCCTCCCGCGCATGTCACCACAACAACAGGTCCTGTGAGTCTCGAATCCATCGGCTACCCACGACCCTCACCAAGGCATCGGTCCACCTTGTGGGAGGCCTTCCAACGCTGCGCCTTCCGGTACGCGGTAGTCACTTCAGAACTTTTCGGCCTCATCGAACCTCTGTTCTGCGAGCAATGTGCCCCGTCCCCTGCCACTTCAGTTTGACGATCCTTCGGGCTATGTCAAACCTTGGTTCTCTTGCGGAACTAAGGCTATAACCTTAGACCGGGATAAAAAATATATTATTTTCTGGGTTTGGGCGTGAAAATGTCAAAAACAAACAGACTATTTTGGTATGGACACGTATGGATTATTTTCTCGTAATACAGAATTTTATCTAGATTTACGATTTTATAATAATAATTGCAATTACGAATGTTACATTAATATGTTGCTATTGAAGCGAATCCGTAAACAAATATAAACGCTATTATATTAAACGTAATTACCGTTTATCATTTTCGAATATAAATACCATAAAAGTAACGAGAGTAGATCGTTACTTTAAACGATATAAAATTAACGCTACCTGGACCCTATTTAATAAAAAAAAGACTGACTGATGCCAATCGTCAATCTGACAATTCTACGTTTTTGTGCGTTTCTTTCATACATTTTCTGCATTGTTAAATAACACACACATTATTTGTAATGCCACACACATTTCTCATTAATGCTCCGCTCCTGTTAGCCGTAGCGTGACGTTATATGCCTATAGGCCATATATATAAGGCATAAGGCATAGGGCCTTGCTCGATAAATGAGCTATCCAAACCTAAAATAATTTTACTATTCGAACCAGTAGTTTCTGAAATGAGCGCGTTCAACCAAACGAACGAACAAACTCTTCAGCTTTATAATAATAAAAAGTATAAGTAGTTTAAATCTACTGAGTAATAAAAATTTCACACAACCCAAGGCACAAAATTCTCAATATTTAACAACTCCCACAATTTAACAAACGTAACACACATGTCGCGAAATTGAGACAAAATAATGTAAGTTTTTGACAAATTGTGTTGCATTGTCAATTGTATTAAACAGGTCTTAGATCGTTACATTTACAAAAGATAAGAGAAACAACGTGGCATCTCTCGTGTGTCAGCTCCAATCTTTTGATATCGGAATATAACACAATAATGATGATCGATTGAGAAATAATCAAATTCAAATAAAATCACGTTTGCATTTAAGTACAGATATTTAATTGTGTATGATAACAGAGTTATTCGGTAGATAGGTATGTAAATAGAAGTTAGAATTTCAAACTTTATATTTTCGTGAAATTTTTCTCATTCGTATTCATTCAACAATCATTTCGCATAACAAGCCTGTAACAGGCCCGCTGCTAGGGTAGGGTGGGTAGGTAGGTAGGGTAGGGTAGGCAGGGTAGGGTAGGGTAGGCAGGGTAGGGTAGGGTAGGGTAGGTAGGGTAGGTAGGTAGGGTAGGTAGGTAAGGTAGCCAGTTGACGGGAGCGAAGCCGCGCGGGTCAGCTAGTTTACACTTCATTATACACCATATTCTATACATTTCATAAAATAGTAGAATCGTAGGTTGTATGTGTTCAAGTGCTACGATTCTCTTCTTTTCTTTAAGGTTTTTCTTTTAAAATCCTTTTAGGTCGGATCAACATACAGGTTACAATCATCATGCAGGATCAACATGCAGGATTAGCAATATTGCAAATTGACTAATAATCTACATTTTATCGCAAAAACCCCAGCTACAGTATTATCTTTGTAACTGTTTTCTCTCTTTTTTCGGATTTATATACGACATTAAAGTTACTTTCGTGTGTGTTTCGTGTCAATGTTTTCTATTTATTTGGCAAACTCTAATATTATTTGTAATGGCACACACATTTTTCATTAATGCTTCGTTCCTGTTGGCCGTAGCGTGACGTAATATAGTCTATAAGCCTTGCTTGATAAATGAGCTATCTACCCTTAAAATAGTTTTACTATTCGTATCAGTAGTATCTGAGATTATCACGTTCAACCCAACAAACACACTCTTCAGCTTTATAATTTAAAAAAAGTATAGTTTAAATCTAGTGACTAATAAAAAATTCACACTGTTGTTAAAAATGAATTTTGTGCTTTAGGTTCAAAGCACAACATTCTCAATTTTTAACAAATTCTAGAATTTAACAAGCGCGATTTCAATTCGAAACTACCCACACCTACATGTTCTATATGGACCTAGTACCCACAGGGGTACTAGGTCCATATAGAACATTCCGTGACACTTACAACAATGGCTGCACAAACTGCGCAGCGTCAAATTCATAACTACCAAAGTTTTGGCCCCAAACTAAGCAATGATACCTCAACATTCGGTCCCCAGTAACTCTAACTAACACATGAACCCTAGACATGCAATCGAAAATGTTGACAACTCTGTTAATTGTATGGAGTCAGGAATTTTTAATCTGACCAGAAATGTGCGATAATGTGCAGGTAGGGATGTGTTTGTTAAGAACCAATAGAATCGCTTCATTTACCTAGCCTCGATCCTCGTACATCTTTGGTGGGAACGCAGTCATATATGTAGTTACGATTATTATTTAACAACATATGGATCAAGGTCTGAAATAAAATTGTTTTTATTTTTTTTATTATTTATTTAGGTACATGTACTTTGTACCCATTTTTACGAAAATTACGCGGTATGAGTCAAAGTTAAACTTTATATGGAGAAGAAGTGTAGGAAGTTAATATTTTTTATTGTAACGCTTATACTAACCGTATTTTATCAAGAAAAAAAATACGGTCGAATTCCAACCACTGGGCGATCATTAGTAGTAATGAATTTTTAACAACTATTGATAACAATATCCAGTTATTTGAAACGTCATTAAGGTTGACATTATGTAACTGTCACTTAAACAAAAGTAAACCTTAGACGATAGAATAATTTATTAATATCACCCAAAAGTTACAGATCACCGAATTCTAGCCCTTCTAGCTTCCCATATCCAATACAGATCTTTTCACTAGTTTCCCAGTTCCTGTGAATTCTATAGAGAATGCAAAGCAATTTAATTTTAACAATAAGGCCAGGTGCATAGCCATTTCTAGTGTGTTCACGGGGTGGAGTTTTCTAAACTTCGTACGGCCGGTGTCAATGCCTAAAATATTTGATAGTGGAACGGAATTTGGTGTGGAGTCGAATTGTATATTTGTAAAGTATTTTACGTTGTTGTGTTCATGATTATTTAATTTATTAACATATAACCTATAACCTATAATAACAGTCTAGGTAGAAACCCGTGGCAAAACTAGTAATCTCTTTTGAATGTATTATTTAATATTATTAACAGTTTAAAACACGTTCTAGAAACTAGTTGGCACAGGTATAATGTCACTGAAAATTCAAACGTGTGCCAAGCACCGAAAGTCTATATTTAATAATGTCATTACAATTTTTGAGGTTTTTTTTTTTACTTTCTGTGTTCTTGTTGATGTCATTTCTTATGAATAAACGAATTCAAATTTCGTTTATTTTTTGGATCTTTGCTAATGATATAATAAGGATGCATCGTCGCCGCGGACTCAGTTTTTGTTTTAATCGTCGAAGCAGTTCGTCTTTGAATCGTACAGTATTCTTTTTTTGAAAAAATCAGTTCAGTATAGTTGCGATAAAATTTTTGTTTAAACATTGAAGTGAACAGTGTTCGTGTTAAACTGACGAGCAGTATTCGCAATTGTGAAATAGCCATCAGCATCATCTCATGTTACTTGGGATCGGCGCAACACGTTTTTTTCTCCTTGTCTGCCCTGTCAGCCGTCTCACTATCACTGACTCCCTTTTATATTGTTTAAAATAGTGATTTCATTAATCTGTGCAGTGCTATAGATATATGCTATAGATATATGACGTAAACGGTCGGCCTGCAGCAAACACAACAAGTGACTGCCCGTCTAGTACAACATAAAAATGTGATTCTAGAATATCTACTAGGAAACCATCAAGCAGACATGACTTGGGTAAAATCCGTTATATTTTTTTTCTGTGATGCTGAAAAAAAACGAAACTAATATTATAAAAATGGAGTTCGTTTGTTTGGTTGAACGCGCTAATCTCAGGATTCTCGAATTGAAAAATTATTTAAGTATCCGGTCACCTTTGGCGGCCATTTTGCGCTCCAACGCAATACTGTGGGGCCAAGTCTGGGTGGTTTCTGGTTTATGCTGCAACGACGATATCACGGAATTTACGTAGTTAGCCCTCTATCAGTTGATATAATTATGAAGTTGCGCGGGACAGCTAGTAACTAATGACATCATTGTATCAACCGATGGCAAAGCAATGATAATAACAATACAACTATTGCAGCATTTTCTTGCATCAATGTGGAGGACAACTTTGATGTTAAAGGATTTGTCTGGCATCTAATGCAATCTTATTGAGGAATAATGCAAAACGAAGTCTTACACTTGAAACGAAATGATGATCCTACCATAACAAGAAACGAACGACAGCTCCTCGCATTTTCTGTTCCTTGTAATAAACATAAAGTATGTGGGTAAGAAGTTAACCGTTAGTTCCCGGAATAATACCAACTCCTGCATAATATTATTTGAACAGCGGAAAAGCGTATCGAACGAAAACTGGGGCGACTCCATTCAGGCTCTCGTCACAATTCAACGAATTTACATTTTAATGAGAACGATTATTCCCTTGTTTGAAGGGATTAAGTTTAGGAACACTTCCCGATTTTCGCGTCCGCACAAAGTTTGTGTAATTACTTTATTGGTGATTACAAAACTAAGACACCAGTTTTGGAATACATTAACCAAGAGTTTACAAGAAAAGCAGTTCGGCAGGCATTATTGGATTACCGATTGAACAGGTTGGAAGTTGCCCCGCGGATAAATGGGAGCCTATTGACGTTTAATCGAATTTGTTCGAAAGCAGTTTCTTGTTCATTGAATTTTGGTTACGGTTCTTTAAATTTTTGGCGTTAGCTATTGTGATTATGAATAAGTAGGTATTGGTCTGTTAAATTGTCAACAAAAATACCCACTTCTTCACTTCCTGATATATTACATAAATAAAGCCGTAATTATAGGTTTTTGGTTGCATATTATGCAATCTCCGTTTTTAGTTAACTTGTTATATTACGCGGCAAAGGTGGTGCGATGATCTGATGTCATTTAAAGGTCAAACGTGGACAAATATTGCACTGGATTGAGAGGTACTGAAACAGAAAGGCAAGGCCTTTGTCCAGCAGTGGGTCACAAATCGCCAACCGTACAGGTATGCATTTTTAGGTTTCCGAACATCTGTAAAAAACGGAACTTTTATAGGATCAGGGTGTCTGTCTGTCTGTCCGTCCGTCGCAGCCAGTTTTCTTTGGATATACTGGACACATTCTGTTGAAATTTGGTATACATTTGGACTTCTGTGACCCAAACACGGACGCGTTACGGTAAATAAATAAAATTTTAGTATGGGGTAACTATGGGGGTAAAACTAGAAAACGTTTTTATTTTTCAAACTGTATCGTGTGAAATATCAAATAAAAGGGCTTACTGTTAGGGTTTTAATGATATATTATTCTTAATTTTAAAAAAAAAGTTTTTAATTTATTCAAGAAATTAGATCAAAAGTTGCCATTATCCCTTATCTCCGAAACTACTGAGCCTACAATTTTGAAAAAAAAATGTTGATGATGAATAATTCTGTACCCATAGATTACAGGAAAACCTAGAAGTCTGTTGTGTTAAAATGACATGTTATACAAAATTAACTGGTTCGGAACCCTTCGCACGCGAGTCCAACTCGCACCTGACCAGTTTTTTTTTTTTTAAGGAAACTGAATTTTAACCTAATTTGTTTTGTTACAGGCAGAACCAAATGGGGTCCCCGCAAATAAAGCAGGAGATGAAACTCCTGAGAGAGCAAAATGGGGACGACCCTTAGAGTTCATATTAGCCTGTCTCGGATACGCCGTAGGTTTGGGAAATGTCTGGAGGTTCCCTTATCTCTGCTACAGGAATGGCGGTGGTAAGTTCTTAGATACTTTTTGATAATAGCTTACATTTACAATTTAGTATGTTTAATTATAACTACTTATAAGTTTGGGAATTTACGTACAATTTTAATTTGGATGGATGGATGAATATGTGCGAGAGTAGATAAATTGAGAAATGAGTACATAAGAGATAATTTAAAAGTAGCACCAGTGACGGAAAAGTGGAAAGGGAAACGCTTGTCTTAGTATGGTCATGTAAGGAGGAGGGGTAAAACGCAAACTAAGATAGTTATGAATTTAAATGTGGATGGATGGAGAGGGAGAAGAAGGCCAATGAAGAGATGGATGATGGATGGCTGACAGGACAGAATAGAAGAAGAAAACGTGTTACGCCGACCCCAAGTAACATGGGATAAGGGCATGAGATGATAATGCCTGATGCAATTTAATTAAGTATGTCAACTGTGCTTAAATTCAATACCGTTAAAAATATTTTTTTTCGCAAAGGACTAAAAAGACACATAAAACTTCAGAAGCTAGTACTACCACTGATTTTTTATAGAATTTAAAAAAGTGCAAGCTCTTGACAATACGCAAAAGCCAAAAAAAATACTTTTCTTGTATGGGTGCGTGCTGACAGACAAACGGACGGACAGCGTAGGCTTAGGTACAGAACACTAAAACAAAAGCTTTTTTTTTAAGGAAGGCATAAATAATAATAGAAGCCAAGAGCAAGAGCCAAACAAAAAAACATATCGCTCTGAATCAGTATGAATTATTTATTGAATCCCTATCGATCAATACCTTCCCTCAAGCAAACGATTCTGCCCCGGGATTTTGAACAAAAATAAATATGGTTTTTAGCTAGGAAATATTCTTTTTGTAGAACACGAATTCTTACATTTTCTGTTATTGTTGATAGTGCTGTAATAAATAAGTAAATTACACTAAAACACCATGCGAATAATTTAACTAATTATAATAATCATTAAATAATAAATATACATATTTTTAATAGTACCTACGTGTTACAGAATAAACGCAATAACTGACAAGGGTTTGACGGGACCAAACGTAAATTGTGAAAAAAAAATTAAGCATTTTGTCGAGATTGCGCAGTTTTTTGTTTCGCGATTTTTCTATTGGTCCCGTAGTGAAAGGTGTTCATAATCATACTATAATATAAACCCCTTTGGTGGTATTGGGTTTATTATGTTACAAATTGTATGAAGATAATTTCAGGTGTTTAATAAAACAAAAACCAAAAACACAATACACCAAAAGCACAGTTATATAGCTTGCCCAAGAAAACAAAATAAAGAAATAGAAAGTAGAAAATACGGACATCAAAAAGAATTTCACACTGTGGTTTGTGTCACACTCACATACTATACGAAGTCTATTGCACAAGCGTCAAACGACTTACTTAAATTTAAATAGATTTAAACACTAAACACTTGTTTAATAGACTTTTAAAAAAGGAGGAGGCTCTCCAGTTGGTTGTATTTATTTATGTTTTTACGTAAACCACAATATTTCTAACACATTAAAGAGAAATGTTATTTAAAGTTTTCTGCATAATTTATGCTTGCTTATGCAATTTCACGGTTATTTAAATTTAATTATTTGGTTCCAGGTGCATTCCTCATCCCATTCTTCATGATGTTAATTTTCATTGGCCTTCCAATCTTCTACCTCGAGCTGTACATAGGCCAGTATACCGGCCTTGGACCCTTAAAAGCATTTAGTGCGATATCTCCGTTCTTCAGCGGCTTGGGATACTGTACCCTCGTGATCATCTCAATCATATCGATATACTACATGATCATCGTTGCTTGGACCCTATTCTATACGATTGTGTCGATCGCAGGACACATGGACTGGGGGTCATGCGACAATCCCTACAATACTGACGGTAAGTCTCGCACCTTACCCTACCTAGCCTTACCTAACCTTTGTTCAACCTTATGAACTTAATTTTTTTTTTTTTGTACGTGCCAGCTCGTGGATTAAGAATAACAGCCGCAAGGTTGGTTTGTGGATGGATGACTACCTTAACATACCGAATTTACTCTGTGGCTCGGAAAGCATGTGAATCCGATTGATCCTAGCAATCATTTATAGATCTTTGGCAGTTGTTACGGTTTGTCAGAAACCAGTAAACAAAATAGTTGAGAAAAGGCTAGGTGGATGACATCATCTGCCTAGCCTTTTTATTTAGCTCTTCTATGGCGCGTCGTGTACATACACGAAGTGCTATAGAAAAGCTTATGGCTAAGTATTAAGCCGCACGAAGGGATTATCATCATATTTATTTTCAATCACAAACAAAAAATACAGAAAATAATAATCAAAATGAAAAAAGTTCCACGAGAGTGAGGTGGCAATACGTGCAAGCTTGCAATTGGCTAGCGGTGATTAAGAACCTCCTCAAAATACGAGCTGGGTCCTCGACCGCTTTTGCGTCAGGGTCTTTCAGAAGTGTGTGGCCATATTTCAGGGTTGCGTTATATATTTACTCGTTCTTCTTCTTTTCGAGACGATGCTTAACTCCATATAAAGTAAAGAAACAGTAGCAAACTAAAAAATAACTTTCAAGCAGTCTGATGCAGTTCGTGCGTGAAATCTGTGCTTGAGCTGATTGGTAAACGCCACCAACTTTTTTTTTTTTTACTATTATTAGGCACGCGCTTGACCACCATCTCACCTGATGGTAAGCGATGATGTGGTCCAAGATGGAGCACGCTTGCCTAGAAGTAACCCATTCACTCTTGACTTAAAGACTCCCAGGTTGTAGCTATCGGGAAACACAGACTCCGGCAGGGAATTCCACTCCTTAGCTGTTCGCATTATGAATGTACTCGTAGCTGAAACTGCTTGCAAAGTCATTTGTTTTTTTAGTGATCGGGTTTTTCGAAAAATGACTTTTTTTTTGTTTTTGCTATTATTACCTTGTAGTTTATCAGATACACATTGTAACCCTTAAAACGATTACGCACTTTTACAATACCCTGTATTAGATATGTGACTTGAAAAGTGATTTGTTTAGAACTTTTTAATATTTTATGTATTCGGGATTTTTGAAAAGTGAAACGTCGATATTATTTTTATATGTTTGCGACTGTTTCTTTGCTGTATATCAGATACAAATCGTCACCTTGTACGGCCCTACCGGAACCATTGATCCCAGGGACGCAACTGATTAAAACTTTATTTCTCAAGAATTTTTTTTTCTGTCAGTGCCCACAGTTGAAAAATATTGTCTACCATAGAGTTCAACCATTCAAAAACGAAAAGAAAACGCAAGACACATATACATAAAGTTGTAATAAGTGGCGTCCCTGGGTCCAAAGTCAATGGTTTCGGCGGGGCCAAAGAGGAACCACGCACTTGTTTACCACCCTGCATAACCTAGTGAGAACATGTTCTTTTCAGCTTGTTACAGTGGTGAGTACGACAGAGTATGCAGGGAAAACAACACAGGAGCATCAACCGACCAGACATACTTTCTACGCAGATGTATGGAAATCGGTCAGATCTGCATTAATGTTGGCTTCGAGCCATATGATGGATCTTACTGCTTGGATGGAGAAGAAAAAATCCCTTGGTACAGAAATGTGACCAGGGTTATAGCGGCTGAAGAATATTACAAGTGAGTTGAATCAGTTATATTAATTGGTTATTAGACCTCTTCGTAGGAATATTGGTTATTGTGTTTTTCCATCAGAAAATCCTCTGTAGTAGTCTGAAGTTTCAGACAAGATGACTATGGCCCATTAACGAAATGCCAGAATATTTGTTTATCCTATAAGTTCTTCAATTTAGGGTTCCAAACATCCGTATGAACAGAACCCTTATAGGATCACTCAGTTGTCTGGCTGGCTGTCTGTCTGTTTGGCCGTCCGTCTGTTAGAGCCAATTTTATCCAAATCTACTGAATAGATTCTGTTGAAGTCTGGTACATAAAATGATGATCTTTTGTGACCCAAACACGACTCGTGGACACGACTTTTGGGGGACAAACTAGAAAATATAAAAAAAAGTTTTCCCAACTCCTAATGAGATTCGTTCAGAACCCTTTGCCCGCGAGTCCGGCTTGCAGTTAGCCAATTCTTAATAATCGTTACATCTGATATCATGTCACTTTATCTAAAGTCTTTGAAATCTAGATTTTTATCTAGTTCAATTCATTGAAGTCGTCTCGTATTAAAGTAGAAGACGCTATCAGTATAGGTACTACATATTCACCTCGTTCAAGTACATAATTTGAGGTGTTTGTCAATGAATGTTGTTTTATCTATATGTGGCGCCAACAGTAATGTCGTAACTACTAAGTACCTCGATGGCTGTGCTCGGTTATTTTACGAAATTTTCTAAAATTTATACCTAACTAGATCGATTTATTGCTTCCGAAATCTTCTGCATACTAAATTTCATGAAAATTGTTGGAGCCGTTTCCGAGATTCAGAAAAATAATAATGTCTTGACACAGACAGGACCTTTCTTTACTTGGTCTGAATAGGTACTGGTTTGTGAGTTCCAATCATCTTACCTCAATGGTTCCAATTTCAAATTCTATATAGGGAATTTTAGTACTAAATCTACAGATTGGTGTTTACGCTGAGCATGGTTAGAGGCTCTCATGCTTGAGCCTGTTTCCTCAGCAATATTTTTTTTTTCCATCTTGTTTTATTTTTGTGTATTCTTATGATAGCGAAATGTGCGTCTGTTTGGGAGGAATAAACTATTTTTCTTGCTTTCTATAATTTATCATCATCTGCCTAGACTTTTCCCAACTGTATTGGGGTCGGCTTTCTGTCAAGCTGGATTTAGCTGAATACCATTATTTTACGTGAAGCGGCTGCCTGCCAGACCTCAACAACCCATTAACTGGGTAACACGGTACTTCATGGCAAGACTGGAGTCAGATTTTACACGCTTCTGACTATCCGTAACGACTGCCAAAGATCTACAAATGACAGCCGGGACCAACGGCTTAACGTGCTTTCCGAGGCACCGAGGAAACTCGGTATGTTAAGATGGTGACCCATTCACAGGTCAACCTTGGCAAGCGTTGCTTAACCTTGAAGATCAACCCGTGCGGCTGTTATTATCTAGCCACGAGCTCCTCTTCCTATAATTTATCATTTAATGTAAAAGCTGTGAAACTAGTTTTTATATTATTAACATTAGTTTGTGGTAGAGTTAAATATCAAAAAAAAAAATAACCGTTGTCTGTATGCATGATGCGTCAGTCATTATCATTATACTATAATTTGTAGATAAGTGCATTTCTTTCAAAGTACAGCTGTACTCAATTTGGAATTTGATTTTGAATTATTAATGTTATCAAATGAAATTACTCGAGCTTACAATATTTGTCACGCTGTATTTAATTTTTTGATAATGTGTAGATTCATTTATATGCTAGCTTTAGCCCGTGGCTTTGGTCGCGTTCAAGTTTTATTTTTGCAATAGGCGTAGCCATTAACCGTTCCCCTTTCCCAGTACCAAAATGTTTCAAAATCAGTTCAGCGATTTAGGTGGAAAAGCGTTAAAAAAAAAACCTATCATTGACGCAATTGACATTGTTACCAAATTTTTAAATAGGGTTATATTTTTATGAGTCTTCTGTATTATGAATTAAGGTTCTCAATGTGACTACAAAAAAAACTGGCCAAGTGCAGTCGGACTCGCACACGAAGGGTTCCGTACCGTAATCAACTGAGGAAAACAGGTTTTTTTATTTCATTTAATTTTTATTATTTGTTGTTATAGCGGCAATACAAATACACACTGTGTAAAAATTTCAACTGTACACTTAATAAAGTCCTTGAGATACAGCCCGCTGACAGACAGACGAACGGAAGGAGACCTTAGGCTTATTATTAGGGTTCCGTTGGTTACCTTTCGGGTACGGAACCCTAAAAACAAAGATTTTATATGACGTCAATATCTACTGATATTTTCATGATTCAAAAAATTAAATGTTCATTTTGTGATAAAAATTAAGTATTATCAAGTATCTGACCTTTCTATAATCAGCCAACAGCCACTGTTCACTATAGATAATTATAATTATGTTTTATCTGATTAAAACGATAAATGTGCGTGGAAATGTGACGACATGAGATTTATAACAATAAAAATAAATGGATATATTGGGCTAAAGATATTATGCTATGTAAATATTTCTGATATTATTTTAAAATCTTAATACATTAAATTAATTTTTTGGAGGGAAACGTAAAAAAAAGTTTTTTCTTCTGTACTATGTGACATATCAAATGAAATTTTGTGTATAGTGAGGGGGAATTATGAAAAAAGATATATATAATTTAAAATTAGGAAAAAAATATATTTGAAAGTTAATTTTTTTCGTAATTTTAAAATAAATGGTTTTAAGTTATTCAAAAAATTATACAAACAATTACCATTTCTGCTCTTTTCTCCGAAATTATTGAGCTTTAAATTTTGAAAAAAAAAAATAGAAAATAGTTATTTATCTGAAAACCTATAAGAAGTCTATAGTGTTAAAATAACATGTTACAACTATGAAATTCGTTCAGAGCCCTTTGCTTACGAGCCCGACTCGCACCTGGCCAGTTTTTTTTTGTTTAATTTGCATTAATTTCAAATTGCATGCATTTCGATTCTATGACACTAACGCCTGTTACGTTACCATTATTACTAATCACTCTTTTACATTTTTGCACACGTTCAACCAAAGTTTTGAGGTTAGCTCAGTTTTACAACAAATTCTTATTACTGGCCAAATCCATCCATTTTCGAGATTGTAAGTTCCGACTGCTATCTACTGGATTACGGTTAACCTCCGTTTATCCTTTCCATCGTGCCGATATTAAAATACCACAGATAAACACTCTAAGGTACTGCGTAGACGATTAATGATAGACTATCATGAGTTTTGTATTGAAAATGTTTGCAGTCTCCAAAACGATCAACAAATAATGTATTGGATTTTTGTAGATCCTTTTTAGGGTTCCGTACCCAAAAGGTAACCAACGGAACCCTATTACTATGCCTCCGCTGTCCGTCCGTCCGTCTGTCTGTCAGCGGGCTGTATCTTAAGAACGGTAATAGCCGCTATAATAACAAATAATAAAAGTTAAGGTTTATGGTGCGGAACCCTTCGTGTGCGAGTTCGACTCGCACTGGGTCGATTTTTATAATGTTTTGCGCTATACAAATGAAGTAATATTTATCTGAATACACTATAAGCATTGTCATTGGCAACCGTGTTCCATCTGCTTCTATAGAGGTCCTCCTTTTGTACCATGCTTTCCTGGTCTGTGCGAGACTATGAGTCTTGAAATTGTTCGTTCATCTTGTAGAGTCACAAATGCCAAAATATGTCAGCGCCGTCAAATCACTTGAACATTATCCATTTGAAAACAATAATTTGTTATTATTCTAGTAGGTACTGCTCTACGAATAGCTCCTAATTCCATCAAAAATTTAAACGTTTTGAATAATCATTCTAAAAATATTTATCGGTATAATGTCTTCGATATCAGCTCCGTTAATGTTGAGCCGACTACTTGATAAAGTAAACATCCACAAAGTACTATATTTATAGACTTCGAAATTGACATCGATAGTAACAAAACTACGGGGGCGTGGAAAATAGCAGATGTTAGATTATTCTGTTAATGAAGTTTCGACCACGTCCTTATGAATATGATATCATTTGATTAATCGAACTTGGTTGTGATGTGGATAAAATTGATTGTTAGGTTGGAAATAATGGTTGTTTTAGTTATTTTCTTTATAAATTTTTAATTTGTCATTTGTAATAGATTTCATTTTTGCACGTGGATGTCTACGGCCAATTCTAAGGGCCTTTACACACGACGTTTCTTTAACGCGCAGATGACGCGCGCTATCGCCCTTTAAACGAAATTCAGAAGCAGACATTACTGCTTTTTGTTTATATCTAATGAACCGTGTGCATAGGCTTTAAGCAAAGTTCGCATTCGCATCTCCCTATATTTTGACAGTTACTTAAAAATAAAATTAATTGACCCTCTGAAAATAGGAAAAAATTCAAGCAATCAAGCTTCTTCTCCACATTAATTTTGTGCACAGCCAGAGTGCGGGAATCTCTGCCAGCATCCGTGTTCCTTACCATCTATGAACCGACAGTTGTAGTAGACAGAGGTTAAACCGTTGTATTTTAAGTATTCTGGGGAAGACCGTGGAAATTCGCTGAATGCGAGACGAACAGAGAATTTATTGCGAGTCTTTTAACGTTGTCGATCGCGTTAGACTTTTTTCATACAATTTGTCATTTGCAAACGTTTAAGTCATCACGATCGATTACGTCAAAAACTTAGCCCTGTGGAATGCCAGTCTGAAATGACGATGATGATGGTTTAAATTAATACTATTATGGATTCTCTAGCTAAGGTATCCCTCTTTCAGTGAGCGTGTATTGGGCAGAGGTGATGCTACTTGGGAGAACTGGGGCTCGATACAGTGGCATCTAGTAGGATGCTTGGCGTTAGCCTGGTTTATCGCCTTCTTGTGTGTTATTAAGGTAAGAAAAAGTATTGTTATCGATAGTTTGTTTTACTAACCTAGATGAAAGTAAATATACTCCGTCTTCATTTTCTACTTCCTCATTTATTTCATTTCCCTTACCGCTCTATGCTAATATGTGTCTTCATTAATCACAGTTGTGACACATTTTTACAAGGCAGCAGATCCAATAAAACACACTCCAAACAACTTTTATAATGCGTACAGCAAAGGAGTGGAACTCTCTACTTGCTACTGTGTTTCCGAACGCATACTGACAACCCTAATCTCTTCAAAGTTAGAGTGAACAGGCTGCTTCTGTGTAAATTCAGTCCGTCGTCGACGTTGTTTCTGTCACCTTTGACCTAGACCACAGTTAAGAAAAAAAATCCATCTCAAATAAAAAAAACGCTTATTCTTCTCCTTCTACCCACACTGTTTCTTCAAATTCTCCTACTTTAGGGCGGTGTCAATGTTTTTATTCCATTCTTCAGTGTTTCTATTTGCTCTTTTTACATTACTTACATCTTTGTATGATCCAATTGGTTCTAAAACAGTTTACTCTTTTACAGGGAGTCCAATCAGCAGGCAAGGTGGTGTACTTCACAGCTCTGTTCCCGTACGTCATGTTGACAGCTCTGCTTGTCCGAGGAGTGACGTTAGAGGGCGCTGCTGACGGGGTCTTGTTCTACTTATCACCGAACTGGGAAACTTTGACGTCGGCCAGCGTTTGGGGTGATGCAGCTTCACAGGTACTATTTGGGTTTTAAAGGGAAACATCCTTTTCCATATCGAAAACATAATCATTGTTCATGTTCACTTCAGTTTACATTTTTATGAGTTCTCTTATTAACTTTCTGGTTAATGCGTACCTACTTGTGTTACACAATATGCATTTTAAGGCTAGGAATATCAATCAGGTAGGGACTGATTGATTTCACGAAGAGATTTTTCTAAAAACCAGTCGCAACAATATATCAAACAAATAAATCACAAAAGTAAACCTAAAGAGAACCGTTTAAAAACCTTTCAGCCAATCAAAAGTGTAAAACATCAAAAAAGGCCTCCCGTAATTGACTTACCACAAGAATTTTGAGCAAAAAGTTAACTGAAAAACTTACCAACTCTAACTAAGTATAGTTCAAAGAGATTGCTAAATAAAAGCAATTTGGAGGGCTATTAAATTTTCAAGAATTCGCCAACAAACATCAATCCATCGAAAGAATCGGTCCATTGGAAACATTTTTGTTAGTAATGGCGCCCATTATTTCATGAATAAATAAATGCGGCGCCTAATTATCTGGAAAAGTTGGAGGAACAGCAATTTATATTTTTTTCCAGGCCACAGACTTTCGAAAATCTTAATTAAAAAGTTTTTTACTGCTCCGAAATACGCTGGTGTGCTTATAATTATTTTTATATCGTACTGCGTCATGAAATTTTGCTAGTTTATTAATTTATAAAAGGGAAGAAAAGAAAAGGCAAATTGAAAATTTGAAATACCAAAACAACAGTACGGTCTAGTTTATTATCCCTGAACGGTGTGACTCTCACTTGACTTTCAAATCAGCCACAGCAAAACAAACTCATCATCATAACAGCCGAAAGACGTCCACTGCTGGACATAGGCCTCCCCCAAAAGGGGGTTTTGCCAAAATCGCCACGCTTGGCAGGCGGGTTGGCGATCGCAGTGTATGGTGTTGCGTTTTACAGAGAATGCTGCCCATTCTCTGGTGATCCCCTAAGTCGCCTCTTACGACACCCACGGGAAGTGATTGGATGGTATTATTCTTTTACAGCAAAACTATCTGCTTTAAACTGATCTAACTTATGTACTTCTTCCACTAGATCTTCTACTCGTTCGGTGTGGCCTGCGGGTCCCTCGTCACCTTGGCTTCGTACAACAACTTCAGCAACAACTGTCACTTTGATGCCGTCTTCGTCAGCTTAACCAACTTCCTCACGTCTATTTACGCTGGGTTCGCCATATTCTCCGTGCTGGGCTTTCAGGCTCAACTAATGGGTGTTGATATTGATGGTGAGTGCTTTTCTTTCTATATTTGTACTCTTTGGTTTATATTCTTAATTCCTTAATACCACTACTACGAACTTATTACCGCTATTATGGATAATAAGTTCATGTACAAAGGCGAGCTGAATTTAAAGCTGAGTGTTCCAAATTTATCAAGGAAGATTGCCGTTTTAAAACATCTTATGGAGCTTTTATTTCTGAAATACCTCGGGTGGATTTATCATCATGTAACGATCAAGTATCATTCAATTTCTATTAATCTTTTCTAGTGTGTGTAACAAATGAAATTGTCATTTGGAGGGTATGCGATATAGAGAGTACAGTCCCGCATACCACCATTGTAAAGGTAGGATCCTCCGACCAGGCGGTTGTTGTGCCTGGCGGTTGTACTGCCCAATAGTTGATATTCGGGCTGATGTATATGCTCAAATCGCACGGTAAACTTTACTTGCGCAATGCAGCGTTTTAGTTCGCTGCTAGTTGGATAAATGGGGTTGCGGTTCTTTTGTTGCGATGTAATTTGCTGTTGGTTTTTCTTGTGGCGGCATTGATGCTGCTACAGTCATGTAACTTGTATATTAGCTCGTGCAGCTTTAGCTAGCTGAACCATTTCACCAATACATTCTGTATCAACTGAAAACCAAATCCCTTGTCGATCACCCGTAAAGCAGAACGTTTGCGCATCAAAAAGTGCGATTTTTTTTCCTCCCAGTGCAATTAGCTCAAGTTGAATAATCGGAGCTTTGAGCACACACCGACTGAGCGCATACAATACGCGGCACATTGATGCCCTCTTAAATATTCAACTGTACTGCAGCGGTATTCCATTAATTTACTGTATTGTTGTTTTGTACGTTTGGAAGTTTATTGGTATTGGAATAGGTTATATGGATGCCAAAGTAAAGCTTTGAATAGTATTTTAGCTTTTGAGTCATTATTGATTTAATCACACACTCCGCGGCTCCGCCCGTGCTTATACAGATTTTTGCAAAACATTACAATATCCGTCCCTCCCAGGGTCTCATGTATTTGATTTTTATAAAATTATAAAATCAGTTCAGCAATTTAGGCATGAGAGCGTAACAACCAAACAAACTCTGCTTCCAAAGTAAGAGGGAAAGGCATCTTTCGTGCACGTTCGCCCCATCATAGACCTCACCAAAAAAAAATCACTTTCGCATTACTAACATGAGTTAGGATTATTAACGCGTTAGACAATTTTATTTATAAAAATGTAAATCCATACTTATATGTTTGCTTGAATGCGCTAATCTCAGGAACTACTGATCCGATTTGAAAAATTAACTCAGTGTTAAATAGCCCATTTATCAAGGAAGGCTATAGGCTATATCATCACGCTAAGACCAATAAGAGCGGTGCAGAAATGAAAATTGTGACGCAGACGAAGTTGCGCGTGTCAGCTAATATGCTTACAAAATGCGTAGCCGCAACCGACTGATTCCAAGAGAGTATTCGTCTAGGGAATTTACCTGCGAAGACTGTGGAAACCTAGAAACTTTCTTACATGTTTAAAGGGATAGTGTAATGAAAGTTTGTTTCCAATAGTAACTGGAAACGATCAGGAAGCAATACAGAAAGAACAAAATATTATCAATATTATTTTCATTCTAATAAGTTACAATACAAAACCATCCAGTAAATCAAACCAAAGTAACAATAAATATTCATTTTCTGAATCTATAAAATAATAAAACACACAATACCCATACATCTAAATTTTACTAAATGCTTTCGCTGTTCAATAATATGGGACAAACACAATGTGTCATTAAAAAATATGAATATAATCATCATCATCATCTGCCTAGCCTTTTTCCCAACTATATTGGGGTCGGCTTCCAGTCACGCTGGATTTAGCTGAATACCAGTATTTTACGAGGAGCGGCTGACTACCAGACCTCCACAACCCATTAACTGGGTAACACAGTACTTCATGGCAAGACTGGAGCCAGGTTTACTTGCTTCTGACTATCCGTAACGACTCCCAAAGATCTACAAATGACAGCCGGGACCAACGTGCTTTCCGAGGCACGGTGTAAACTCGGTATGTTAAGATGGTCACCCATCCACAGACCAACCTTGACAAGCGTTTCTTAACCTTGAAGATCGACCCGTGCGGCTGTTATTATCTAGCTACTATATTCATATATATCAAAAATATGATTCAAATAAATATTATGTGCGAATCAAGTACTGTGCTATGGTAAAATTTTACGTTACTTTACTAGATATACGTCAAAAATAATCATGCCAGGCCCTCAGTATACTTCGGTGGTGTATCAGGTCCTTTCAATCCGCGGCGCATACTCGATCCCATGTTGATTCCCCCGTTACGAATACAAGCGTTGTTTGAATTCTGCTTCAAGAAAATGGATTGATTAAACTGTAAATATTTCATCTCGCCGCACTGTGCTGCTAACGTTTTTGGATACGTTGCTTTCTTTGTAAGCCTCCTGCGGTATGCCTGGTATTGGAAATTTGTAACAAAGGTTTTTGACTGGAAGATGCCTTTGAATTGTTGAAAACTGATATTGGTTTATGTCTTGCCCGAAAACAAAATACACGATGATGGGAAGTTTTTGTTTTTTGAATAAAAAGTTTAAATATCTATGATGAAATAAATATGGGAATATAAACCTACTCGTATAAGGGTACAGGGAATTCGCATGAAAAAAAAATATTTTTATACAGTTTATCTCAAAATATACAAAAATATAATATTAACAAACAGTCAAAATTAGTCGAAAAACAAACGAGATATATATATTTTAAACAAATATATCTATATAGTCGCTCTCGCTGTTTTCTATGGCAGCTGTATATGCGTCATGAACTTTGACGTCAAAGTCCATATCGGACTTCTCTCATTGTAATCTTTGAACCTTTAAGACTTCATCGCAGATGAAGATGTTTAAAAAATGATTTCATGATTGTTTACAAGAACTAATAAGTATTTCATTCCGCTAATAAGAAATCGCATGCATGTGGATATTAGAAATTGTTTACATTGGCTTCCTAATAAATCAAGTAGACAATGATGTAAGACATCAAACATATAGCATAGTACGATTTATTAATGACAACTCTGTTATATGTGTAATTATATAGTGTTTGTTTGACAATATGCAGTATTTTTTCCAGTTTTAACTTATAGCTTCATTCCATTGGTATAAAAAATCACCAGCAAAATTCCCAGTCATTTTGTAACAAAACACACAGGTTTTGTGTCATAACATAAACAAAAGCGATATTCGTCCTTGTACAAACTGGCTATGTTATTGTTGTAAATCACTCTTATATCTATTAATTACTCTTCGTCTATAGATAAAGCTTTTATTGCTTAACATGACACCATAACATCAATGTGCCTGATTCTTATCTGATGATAACACGTTATTATAATACTGAAAATGCTCTTAACTTTTATATTAGACAGTCACGTGTTTTTCACATGTTTAATGGGGTTAAAACAGACATTTCATTCATCAGTAATACCAATTTCTTTTCTTGGATGTATCTTCCGAAAATATGTTTAGCATTACTCATAATAATTTTGTATCCATATCTAAAAGAAATTCTCTTTTGTTGATGCATCAAATTTTAGCAATTTTTCAGGCTTGTATTACTTGAAATCGTTATGTTTGTTTATTTATTTCGTTAAGGTCTAGCATTTATGGATATTCGTTCTTGTATTTAATTGAATTACTCAAATTCACGTCTTTGTCAATTGAAACGTGGTCACTCACAATGTACTACATCATAAGGCTCTAAGTCACTCAAAAGGCAATGAAGAGGGTAATACTTGAAGTTTCTTTACGTGATCGAATCAGGATTGATGATATCCGCAAGACAACCAAGGTTACCAACATAGCCCAAAGGATCGCCAAACTAAAGTGGCAGTGGGCTGGGTACATTGCTCGCAGAACAGAGAAAAGTTCTGGAGTGGTGACCGCAAACCGGAAGATGCAACGTTGAAGGACCTCACACAAGGTGCACCGATGACCTGGTGAAGGTCGCGGGTAGCCGATGGATGCGAGACGCGCAGGACGTGTCGTTGTAGTGACGCTTGGGGAAGGCCTATGTCCAGCAATGGACGTCTTTCGGCTGAGATGATGATGATGACTTCGTTGGAGCCTAAATAACTATGTATTATGTAAAGTCGTTAACATTATACTCGTAGAGCCACTCAATTGGCTCAGTCCATCCTGGCATATAGCCTACCTGTCTGGGGAGGTGCCACCAGAGTTAAATTCCTAGCCCATCGAGAGGGCTCAGAGGTCGCTAATAAACGTTTTAAACCCTTCAGATTTTTAACTGAGAACCTTTACCGTACTTCAGATCTTCTGACAGTTAGAAAGCTTTACGTGCTTCAAATAATACTGACAAAGCAATAGCAAAAATCAAAAGGGCAGAAGAAATAAAACACACGGTTGCTCTCACTTTCCCAGAAAAGTCTACATTCGCAAAAAGACCTAGGTAATCATCCCATTTATATAATCGTCTTAATAAAGAACTTGACATATACCCACTAACCTACCGCGAATGCAAAAACGCCTTGTCATAATGGCTTAAGTCAAAGACCAGAAGTGGAAAAAATGGTAATAAATGTACATAGTATTTTACGCAATGATACTTCTGCCGCCAATGGAACAAACCTCACTCCCACACTTATTCACACTTGCTACTCAACACACATCCTAGCGCGTGTTCTGTTTCATTCCATTTTATTATCATTTTTTGTTTTCATGTCTATTTCTCATGTTTGTTTTAAATTAGTTTTATTTTTATATTTGTATAACTTTACATTTATCCTGAACAGGCTCATTAACTTTGTAGTAATTTTTATTTTATAACTGCTACCTTCTCCAGACCATCTCCAGCTAACAATTCACAGTCTATATCATTTACAGATGTAGCGGAATCAGGACCCGGTTTAGCCTTCGTGGCGTACCCTGAAGCGTTACTCCAGATGCCTGTTGCGAGGATGTGGTCCATCCTGTTCTTCTTCATGCTGTTCATCTTGGGGCTCGGCAGTCAGTTCGCTGGTGTTGAAGCCATCAACACCGCCATCGTTGACCAGTGGCCTCATCTTAGGAAGAACTATTGGAAGGTAAGTGATGTTATTCTTCTTAATAGTGGAAGACCTTTCATTGCAAAATTATTTATTTCAATTCCCGTTACGAACTTCAATATCTTAAGTCACCCTTATCGTGGCATATTATAAGTATAGTTGTAGGGACAATTATTTTTTCTAATACGACGTCGACCTAAAATGGTTTTTGAAATTCTACTACCAATTGATCTTTAAAAAAATGGTGTTAATTACTTTGTATGCAAATTCACATCTCATGTGTGCTTACAAAGTAACCTAGTGTGTGAAACATGAATTCTGTAGCTTATTTCCTGTTTTTTGTTGAGTCAAACGTTTGGTTTACCTATTATTAATCTTGTTTTATTTGGCTTGTGTTTAAACACCGCCCAAAAAAGTACCTATTTTACTACCAAAAAAGTTCTAAACGGTTACCAAAACAGATAAATGGTCACCAAATAATATTCGAGAAGTAGCGCTCGCCGGCCGCTGCCGCGGCACCGCTCGCTTCGCTCGCTCGGCTCGCGCGCGGTTGGTCACAATTCTAACCTAACCTAACCTATTTTATCCAGTTTGTAACCCCAAGCCTACATTTTGTGGCAATCACAGTTGAGTTGGATAGAATTTGGTGACCATTGATCCATTTTGGTGCCTAGGCTTAGCGTCTTAAAAATATTATTTTTGGTGACCGTCTAAATTATACCCGTTTTATTTTCTATTATTTATATTTATATAGATTTTGTATTGTTCCAGGTTACTGCGTGCACATGTTTCACATGTTTCATTCTAGGAATCCCGATGTGTTTCAGTGGTGGTGTATACTTGTTTGAACTTCTAGATTGGAACACAGCCTCTTGGGCAATTCTCCTGATTGGTATGGCTGAGGTGAGTTTGAACTTTATCTGTAGGCAATAGATTTTATTCTTGAATTTGTATAGGTCTTGGAAATATTTATTATTTCGTACACATGATTATAGCTTGGATCAGTAATTAATTTTGTTAGCTACACTAAATGCACTGCTGTACCGCTGTAAATAATCACGCAACTTGTACAATTCAAGATACATGTCCAAGTCTTTCTAATTATTATTATCCTCGTACATCTATACATACATATATATATTTGAATTCTTTCAAATACCGTTAATACTTTTAGTCGTTCTCATAAACTTTTAAAAACTATTACTGCGAAGCTAGTAAAATCGCAAATTTTTAATATAAGAGTTAGAAGTAGAGTCTAATGTTATAAACGTATTATTTTGGCTTTTATCCTACATTTTCAGTATTTACAGTGAAAAGGCAGTGAGAAGAATAATACTCGTACAAGCATTCTTATCTAAGACTAATTTATTAATATCGACCTCTGTATCAACTTCTGCACTTACCTTTTTTTATTACCAATCAAAACTATCAATGCCTTCTACAAAAATATTTCTTCTACATTAATAACTTTACTTTTTTTCAGTGTATCGCAGTGTCTTGGAGCTATGGTATCAACCGTGCTATTAATGATCTCGTGTCTATGGGCATGAAGCATAACAAAATTCTGCGATTCTATTGGAAGGCTGTGTGGACTGTCATCACACCTATCGGCAGTTTTGTAAGTATTTACATACTAATCAGTCTTATTCTTAATTGTATGTTTATCATTTACGATTATTGCACGTTATTAGAATTTAAAAACTGAATTACTAAATATTTTATGTACCTCATGTTTTGTAGCATATTCTCTTCTTCGCTTTGGCCTCTAAGAGCTATTTTAGTGAAATGGATTGTGTCTAATCTCTATTGAAGTTTTGGCAGGCCTAACTATCTCTCTCCGACTGGTTCTGTAAAATTATATTATATGATTACAGTTTCTAATTAGACAGTAAGTGCTCAACTAAGTCATCAAGTCAACTCGGTAATGAGGAATCCATTTGCCACGTTCCCGTACAAGTTAATCGATTGATAACGTCAAGACAACAATTATCTCTAATTAATGTAATTGATTAATAGTTTGCGTGCGTGAGAATTATCTTGTAATATCACAAGTACGTAATTTAATTTGTGTTGTGTAATATTGATGCTTAACAGGCTAGTGAAGTCGAAAGCATCAAATTTTTATAACTTTCATGTGAAATTCTTATTCTTCGTATCTCAGAGGTTGGTCTTTATATTTCTTGGCGTGCACTGTCTCATGAGCAGAGATTATTAATTTCAAAACTGTCATCTGCCTAGCCTTTTCCCAACTATATTGGGGTCGGCTTCCAGTCAAACCGGATTCAGCTAAATACCAGTGTTTTACGTGGAGCGGCTGCCTACCAGACCTCCACAACCCATTAACTGGGTAACACGGCCATCATGGCAAGACTGGAGTCTGATTTTACTGGCTTCTGACAATCCGTAACGACTGCCAAAGATCTACAAATGACAGCCGGGACCAACGACTTAACGTGCTTTCCGAGGCACGGAGGAAACTCGTTATGTTAAGATGGTCACCCATCCTCAGACCAACCTTGGCAAGCGTTGCTTAACCTTCAAGATCGACACGTGCGGCTGTTATTATTTAACCACGAGCTCCTCCATTAATTTCAAAACTATCATTACATCATTATAATTGATCGCATCTATGGATAATATTTTTGATATTTAATATAGTACCGTATCGTTAAACGACATGAAAATGTTGACTTAACTTGTGACCACCATTTCAGAGCACATTAAATTATATCACATCAAGTAACGATAGACCTAGATCCGGCTTGCTATGCTGTTGATGTTACCGTAGTAACATCAACTAGCAATGCCGTAGCATTCACCTGTTCATCCACCGTTCACGATTAACTGAGGCTTTCCAACGCGGTGGCTTCTAGCCTTCCTTGCCATTCGTTCATTTCAAACCCTTTTAAAACAAAAAAAAATCTTGATATCTCTTATTGTGTAGGCTATCCTGATCTTCATATTCTATGGATGGGAAACTCCGAGCTACAATGACTACGTGTTTCCCCTATTTGCCGACCTGATGGGCTGGGCTGTGGGCCTATCAACGCTCGTCCTCTTCCCGGTGGGCATTGGGTGGGCATGGTATCATGGATATGTAAGTTCCTATTTTTATAATTCTACTAGTTTTTCCGGAGACTTCGTACGCGCAAATCCCGTTTCATCCCGTCCCCGTATATACGTTTATAGCCTTTCTCATGAATGTAGCAAATCCGAAAGGTAGTTCCAAAGATTAGCGCGTCCAAAAACAAACAAACAAATTCTTTATTTTAGATTGTAAGTATATATAAAGAATCTAAAGAATATCTCAATCTAATTGTTATTCAGCAAACTTTTTCCGAAACTGGCTTTTAATTCGCTGCTTTTAAGACCATAATGCAGTGTAGTGCATTTTCCACGAATTGGTTTTAGTTATTTGTAGGTACTCGAAATCACCGTTCAAGTTCAGAATGTCCAATTCATAAAATGTCTAACGGTTTTAAAATGTCAACCTTCTAAAATTTCCAATCCCCAAAATGCCTAACTACCAAAATGTCCAGTATCAAAATGTCCAACCTGTGAGATGGCAATTTTTTTTTCCAAAGCTTAATTAAAACTATTCTTTTACAGCGAGGAAAAGAGTTTTTTACACCGACGGAAGCTTGGAAACCAGCAAAGAAAGACTTGATATCAGCAAGGTCAGACTCAATAGTCACCACTGAGTCGGTACACCAGGGACCTTACGACAATATGGGCTACATCATGTGAACATATCGTGATAACTTTAACACTATCACGAGTATCTAGTCAAGTGATTTTGGTTGTAAGCAACCGAACTCAAAACGCTATCATTAGGTTCAAAACACACCGCAGAAGCGATGCATAAAATGTAATATATCGCAAGGTTCTGATTCAATTAATTGGTAAAATAAAATATTAAAAAAAACATAATTGATCCACCGATCAGTTGAAGGAATCCGTATCTCTTCAAAGGTAAATAAAGTGGTAACATTGAAGCTGAAAGCAATAATGACTAACGTTTCTGGATGTAAGCAAAGTTGTGATCTCTTATAACTATTTTCAGTCCATACAATAAAAGCAATGAGCTTAATACATTTTATTTGTGTAATTTGAACAAAATAGTTGTATTTGAACAGAACAGTTGTATTTGTACAAAATGGTTGTATTTGATCAAAACAATTTTATTTGTACATAATAGTTGTATTTGTATAAAATAGTTGTATTTGTATTCGACTATCTTACAAATAGTGGTTATACCTGGATTTTATTACCCGTAGAACAATAGCGTTTCTTAGTATAAGTCCCCGAAAAAATTATCATTAAACCGAAGTTAATTTCTGTTGATACTTTACTCTGGCTTATACATAGGAGAGAAAAAGTTATGCAAACGTTGTTGATCCTCAGAGTACACACAATTTTACATGACAACAAAAAGCTGCTAGATGATTTCATGAGTGATTTCTGTGCAATATTTTTAACTTTATTTTTTAACTTAATAAATCTGCATGTATGAATCTTAGTGTTGATGACTAGAAAAATAATATTAGTGCTAAATCATACAGAAAGTGGGTAGATAATAATGTTATTTATGAAAACGTCTTTCACCCATAGTGACACTTTTTATAACATGACATTTTATCGTGATAAAATAGACATCGTCACTGTGCTTTCTTTGTGACAAGTGCTTTAAGATTTAATATTTTGCAAGATTAGTAGGTTCTAAGTTAGTAAACGTACGTTAAACTTATCTGAAAAAAAAACTTTAATTGACTTTTAAAAAAGTTTTTTTTTTTTAAGTAAGTTAAATAGTATTGGTTTGGAATAAGTTTAATCCTTATATTTATTACAAAAATATATTTTATATTTACTATATTTTTCTAACCTTCCTTAAATTTGGGTTGATCTGTATGTATAAGGAAGACGGCACAAACTGAACGTGAACATGTTTTGTAGAACGTTTAAAAATAAAGCAATTTTAATAATATTATTTTCGTATCATACTACAATTTATTATTTTACAAAATAAATTGTAATCGTATTATAGGCAACTAAAAAATGCTAACCCAAATGTCAAGCTCACATTTTAAAGCTACAACAGACAGACGCAATGAGACAATTTCTATTATAGTGAGTAATTTTGCGATTTTGTGGCGACGAATTTTATAGAAATTGTGTTTTTCGGATATAATTATAGGTATCGCAAAATCGAGTCACCTTATCGCGTCGTTCCTGTTTGTGGGAGCTTTCAATCGTCCTTCATCGTCGTTGTAATGCGGGCCGTATGCAATACGGGCGTAGTCTGTTTGATCAAATGACTTGAACGTTGGAGTCATTTGATCAAACATACTGGTTCAAACATTTTTATCTAATTGGCATGAATTTCTATCAGAAATTTTGATCGTAATTGATTTGTCAAATAGCATGAAGAAATACGAAATTTCGTAACCAACCTGTCATCGTACAATTGTACAATATCTGTATTTCTGAACAAAATGTAATTTATAAAAATTAATAATTATATATTTTTAATTTTATTTACTGATGAACTGTTAAAAATTAGATTAAAAATTAAAACAGAAACAACATTTTTTATTTACACGAGTACAATTTGCCTCTGACATCATAAAACAATTTTAATAATGCTTTTATTCAGTGTTATAGCTTTTAGCTAAATACAGCCTATTGTTTGATGCCATCCTTCAAATAATTTTGAAAAAACATTTCATTCACGCCGATAACAATTTTCATTTAAAAAATAATCTGATTGAAAATAAGTTTCCATGATAATAATTTATTGCGAGTTTGCATATAAGGGTATTCATAAAATTCAACACAATAATTTAGATTTCAAATTGTCTTAAAACACAAATATACACTTAACTGAAATAGAAAAAAATATCCACAACAGTCTCAAACAAAATCCACAGGCGTCAAAGCGAAAAAAAAAACAATAATTGTAGTTTTAAAAACTTAACAGACGAGACAGTGAACTTATCAAAGCTATCGGCAAACTACATGAGAAATCACTCAGTCAAATGGTGAGGGAGACAAAGTTTTACAAAGAATGACGAGAAACACGTCAACGAACAACTGAAATAGTGATAGACGAGTGCGCGGACTTGGAGACTCCGATTTGGTATCTAAATAATATCTTTTTTGACGTTTATTGAAGCTAGACATAATGACGCTTATTTCAACTTTTATTTCAGTCAAGCTTTATTGAAAATCTAGCTTACTCGCGCAGCTTCGTCTGCGGAAAATTTATCATGAATGCTTTGAAGCAAAGCTATTGGTCGAAGCGTGATGTTATATAGCCTCGATAAAAAATGGGCTACCTAACACTAAAAGAAAATATCAATTTGAACTAGTAGTTCCTGAGATCAGCGCGTTCAACCAAACAAATATACTGTTCAGCTTTATAATATTAATATAGATCATCAATTTAGTCGAAAGACCAATGTATAGAGATAGGCCTATGTCCAGCTTTGGACACAGCTGGGCATAGGCCTATCTCTATATACTAATATATAAAGCTGAAGAGTTTGTTTGTCTGTTTGATTGAATCTCAGGAACTACTGAGCCGATTTGAAAAAATATTTATGTGTTAGTTAGCCCATTTATCGAGAAAGGCTATAGACTATATCATCACGCTAAGACCAATAGGAGCGGAGCAGACGTAGTTGCGCGGGTCAACTAGTGTATATTAAAATTGACTGGATTCCCTCACCTTCACCAGATCATCGTTCTACCGTGTAGGGGCCAACGCTGTTTCTTCCGGTAGACGTTCGTCACTCCAAAACCACCAATGTACCCAGCCTTCTGCACTTATGTTTGGCAACCTTGGTTTTCCATTTTTTAAGGACGGAAAATCATCAAATGACTCCTTCCACTCTGGGTGGAGCGGAAGGAAGTGTCAGACTCTTACTGACCCATCCGTGATCCTCGTAATGCCATTTGCTTTCTAAGGCCCGCAGCGTCTCTTTCGAACGGATTCCGCACCCCGGCAGGCACTGGCCCTAGCGGGCCCCGTCTCCCATGCTGACAGCTCCTTGAGACGCGCGTGGAACACAGGGCCTGGTTCTGATCGGTCGGCGACCCACCCAATGTTCGCCGTCCGCAGGCCCAAACTCGTCTACCCCAACGGTCATCGGTTCTACGGCTAATATGTCCGGCCCATTGCCACTTCAGCTTGCTTATTTTGTGAGCTATGTCCACAAGACCATATAAAGACCATATAAGACCTTATGTGTATTGTTATTATTAACTGCCTCCGTGGTCGAGTGGTTTAGGCGTTTGCCTTGTGACCCGGTGGTCGTGGGTTCGATTTCCACGGGAAGCATACTTTGTAAACTTGTTTCCAGTTTGGCTAGGACTCTTTCGAACAAATTCCGCAACCTTGGCCTTTTGTTCCCCTGCGGATATCTTCATTTCTGATTCGATCACAAAATAAAACTTTTCAATAAAACTATAGAATAACACCGTCTACTTAGTTAAAAAAATCCTGGCTGCTTTATGTCTAGTGGAACGTAGTGTCGGATTCTTGACACTGTCTCTACTGACTAATCAGAGACGGTGCCTAGAGATTTGCTGTCATTACGTCGAACTGGTATATTCAGACACAATCTGATAATTCTAGACTTATTTTGGTATAAGTCATCCTCCACCGATATGCTCAATAATGCGACAACAAAAAACAAAAAAAAAAAAACATTACGAACAATGCTCATTATTTTGCGCACAGGTAATTTCCAGCCCAGCACAGCATAATAATATCTTGCAAGATAATCAAAAACAAGCCACCCACGAAAACCAACGAGCCCCAAATATCTTTGCTACACGCTACGAAAACCCGACAAGTCCCGAAAGTAACCCGCGGTACCCATTAACGGAATTAGCTGAGTCAGCGAACGGTCTTCATTTAAAAACTTACAGCTTATTTTCTTGCTAAATTGAAAATGTTGAAGAAATAGTTTTTAAATCTTATGTAAGGGAAATGGGTTAGTATGATAGTAATTAGTGAAAGATGTTTGTGGTATTACCGGGGAAGAGTGATCGTTCTGTTTTCTGTTTAATCTGTGACTTGAGAAAAACGATTTTATTTGCTGGCCGGTACTGTACTAGTAGCACGTAGTCCTTCAAAGAACTCCTCTTGCATTCTACTTTGAACCTGCTTCCATAGCCTCTAAACAACATTCCATTGACATTTCCGCGATTATTTGTGGGGATTTTAATATTAATATTTTAGAAATTAATTCAAATAGCAGCAGATTTATAAGCCTTTTTAAATCGTTTAATTTGTCTAATGTGTTTACAGAACCGACTAGGGTAACACCAACTTCTTCAACCTGTATCGATAATGTATTCTGCGATTGTGAATATTTAGATAAAGCCATAGTTAATTACCTTCCCTCTGATCATAGTGGTCAATTGGTAACATTTCAGTTTAAACCAGCCTTGGAAAAAATTCATATACAATATAGGCCAAATACAACTGGCAAACTAGCTAAATTCAATGGTACCTTACAAAATAAGTTAAATTTTCTAGGCCATAACATTGAAGATGCTAATAAATTTTATGATAATTTCTTTTCAGTGGTTCTAAAGGAATTCAATGCAACTTTTGAAAAGAAGTCTAAGGATACTTTCCCTAAGTATGTATTTAGTGACTGGGCGACTAAAGGCATTAGGATAAGTAGGGAAAGACTATATGAGCTATATGGCCTTAAGCCTGTCATAAACACTGATTCTTTTAATAAGTTTGTAAACAAATATTCTAAAGTGTTCAGAAATACTTGCAAGGTAGCTAAAGCCCTATATATTAGCAGCAAGATCAAATCGTCAGAAAATAAAATAAAGACAGTTTGGAAAGTTATTAATAATGAAACTAATAGAAATAAAGAACGAAACACTGATTATTTACTGGAGACTACACATGGTGCCAAAAGCTCTAATTTAGAAGTAGCTCAAGAATTTGTAAATTTTTTCACCAATATACCAACTAAAACTACGGAATATTTAAATTCTTCACCTGAGGTCTCATATAATTTATTAAAAGCTAACGTTCCAGGTTGTACGGTTGAATTCCAGTTCAAACATATCAACCCTGTGACAGTCATAAAAGCTTTCCGGCAAATCAAAATCAAATTGACCGAAGACATATGGGGAATGTCTATTAAAGTGTGCACGTCCATAATTGAAACTATAGCACCATACTTGGCTTTAATATTTAATTTATGTGTGGACCAAGGAGTCTTTCCGGATATAATGAAATATAGTAAGGTTATACCACTATTTAAATCGGGCGACAGCAAAGACACCAATAATTATAGACCTGTATCTGTTTTGCCGGTTTTTAGCAAAGTGTTTGAAAAAGTAATGCTCAATCAGATGCTCAATCATTTTAACATCAATAAAATTTTACACGATCAACAGTATGGTTTTACCAGGGGTCGTTGTACGACTGACGCTGGTGCCACGTTGTTAAAACACATATACTCAGCGTGGGAAGAGGCACAAGATGCCATAGGAATCTTTTGTGACCTCTCCAAGGCATTTGATTGTGTAAATCACGAAACCTTGCTCCTAAAGCTAGGACATTACGGACTAGGTAAACTTGCACTCAGTCTAATAAAATCTTACTTAAATGATAGACAGCAGCAAGTTCAAATAAATGGTGTCAATTCACGGGGTTTAAAAGTCAAAATGGGGGTACCACAAGGCTCTATTTTGGGTCCTTTCCTCTTTCTAGTATATATTAATGATCTACCCCATCTTTTAAAAAATCAACCTCATATGGTATTATTTGCTGACGATACGTCCTTAATTTTTAAGATAGATAGACGTTCCATAAATCTTGACGACGTAAATAACGCCCTACAGCAGGTCCAAAATTGGTTTACTGCTAATAATTTAGTATCAAATGGGAAAAAAACTAAATGCATCAGATTTGCCTTACCGAACGTTAAAAGAAATGATTGCGACATAGTATTGAACAAGGAGAAACTTGAATTCGTCGAAAACACGGTTTTCCTGGGGATTACGCTTGACTCAAGGCTACAATGGGGTCCTCATTTAACATCTCTTGCGGGACGGCTAAGTTCAGCAGCATACGCTGTCAGAAAAATCCGTCAATTTACCGATATAGATACCGCGAGGCTGGTCTATTTTAGTTACTTTCATAGTATCATGTCTTACGGTATCTTATTATGGGGACGTGCTGCAGACATCGAGTCTATATTTATCCTGCAGAAAAGAGCCATCAGAGCCATTTACAATCTCCGTCGGCGTGATTCCCTAAGAGAACTGTTTAAGGATATCAACATCATGACGGTACCTTGTCAATACATTTACGAAAATATTATGTATGTTCGGAAAAATCTTCATCTCTTTAGCAAGATTAGTGACAGGCATAATTTTAATACTAGAAATAGGAACAAATTAGATCAACCCCGATTCAGATTGGCCAAAGTACACACTTCTTTTATGGGGTACTGTATTAAATTTTATAATAAAATACCAGTTGATATTCTCGAACTGAATGAGAGAAAATTTAAAGCATGCATAAAACGCACACTATGTAGACAAGCGTATTATAAACTGGAAGATTATATCCTCGATAAAAACGCTTGGCTAAATGCTGGTCCTGCTCCACAGTCACAGCTGCTTAGGTCCACTTTTTAGGTTTCTATGTTTTTATATTTGGAAGAGATGCTCGCTCCTTTTAGAGGTTCTTACATTATTTCGTTTATTTATTCTTATATACATACAAATTATATTATTATATTAATTACTTATTTATTCTTTTTGATGTAAGATCTTAATCGTTCTCTTTATTAATTTATTTTTCATTATTTGGTCATTGACAACCATAGTTTTGTGTAAAGTAGAAGCATATTTTTCAAATTTTGTAAATGTGAGTACCATGAAACCATTTACATTTTATGTGAGTAGTTATAGTTTTACTTGTTGGACATGAACGAGCATGGTGGTTGAGAGCATGTCATGCTCACTCAAATGTCTCGCTGATGGCGGCGCGTGGGTTTGATCATTCGGTTCCCTTCGAAATGGTTGAGCTGAAGGGTGCCGATACACGCGTCATGTTCGTGAACAGGCGCCGTCGGTTGAGACTGGTCATCTCTTAACTGCCATTAGCTTATTTTAATCTTTATATTTAAAATTCTTATAATAAGCCCTTTTTTTTTCCTTTGCATTGTCCTCACATGCAGAAGCAACAAGTATATGTAACTTGAAATTTTGTAAAACCAGAACATGATTTAAAAGAGTGTCCGTGGAGTTTCTTGCACGTTCTTCTCCATAGAGATCTACGCTTTGGAACGTGCAAATAGCTTCCATGTTTTTGACTGACCGACCTTGACGTTTCAAAAGTGCCTGTGAATGGTTTATTTGAAATAAAATGCTTTGAATTTGAATTTGAATTTGAATTTCCAGTGACGGTGAAAACGCGCAATCGCGGTGGCCAAAATATAAAAATGGGTCTATGATAGACGAGCCGAGATCGGGTTGAGCGTTAGCCGAGTTGCTCTACTCGCGGTGTCAAGTGTGGACGTACAACGAGCCTACAATAATCACTCTCCTCGAACGCATGCAAATCCTTTCGTGTTCGTCAAGAAACCGACAATAGGCGGAGCACAGTCGAGCACGAGCCAAACGCTCGAAGCGCGCTCGTTCGACTTTCGTAAGTCGGTCCACACTAAATTAATTTTGGCTCGGCTCGTACTCCGCTCGTCCTCGGCTCGTCTAGCGTACCTTAAGGGCCTTTACATTTTTGAAGTTTTGACAGTCACCTTCGCCACGGTACCGCCGACAGAATGCCGCTTGTTGGAGGGGGTGTCTTTCCAAAAAATTTTGGGCTGTCTTAGCTGGCCAGTGCACTAGTGCTGACCATCTTTAACAACCCGTACAATGGAAACTTTTATTCAGTGGTTGTTGAACTATGTTACCATAGGGCTAAGATGTATAGACCTGTTTCTGAAGTCAAAAGTATCGAATTCAATGTTTGATTTTGCACTTCTTTATTATGTAATGTTTTAAGCAAGAAAAAGAATGAGAAATAATTCATTGTGTTCGACGGTCAAATTTTCCACACGTAACAATTTGTTTGAAATCTTACACGTGTATCTGAATCAATATTTAATAAGAGCTCATTATGTTAAACAGTTTAGAAACTAATAATATCTAAAGCAGGAAATTCCTGGCCCGAAGTAACATTGACATCATTTCAAAATAAAGCTTTTTTTTTTCGAAATATGACTTATAAAACCAAAGGTTTTTTGTTTCGTTTCCTAAACTGTTACATAAAAAAAACTTCCCAATGCAGCAATGCAATTTTTGCGGAGGTAAGTACATGTAATAGGTTCCTACATTTTTTTCAATAAAAGATCAACTTTAAGACCTACTTGATTGCAATATATACAATTCCAAGATCGTGTATTAATTTTTTACTGTAACAATCCTAACCTTGAATACATCAATACAAAATTTCAGTTATTACCTGTACCGGAGCTCAAGCATATTTTAAGACCCTGATCGCTTCCTAAATCGGTCACGTATCCACAGTATGTCTGAAATACATAATGTTAGGCAGGCACTTTTTATTACAGTAATACCCGCTTTATCACGTGAATACTAGAGCGTTTGTGTAGGAGCTAGGGCTGTAACGAACTTCGTCTACTTCTTCATAAATGCGGAGGTTCGGCATTGGCAAGAAATTTGTAATTCCGCATTGGACAAGTCCGTCACACATTCCTAACCACTGCAACTCCTGAAAGCCAGAATCAATAGCGGCGACCACCAGAAGAAAGCCGAGTCAATGAAGCTCGACGAGTCCTGGAGAAACGATTTAACTGAACTGGATCCCGCAACGAAATGAATCAGATAAGTACAGCGAAGGAGCAGGAAAATATATAAATTCGCACTTCCCTCTTTATCAAACTGGAGACAGAACAGAGCTGGGCATTGGCCTAGCTCAAGCCTGTTGAGGCACCATTAACTTCCGCATGTGGCGCCGCATGCCTCCGCAACTTTTATCGCAGGTCTAATACAGACCTTTAGAAGGAAATTTCGTCACTCCATTCCACTCCTGCACGCTCGCTCCATCATAGACCTCATCTATCGCATTCCATCAGGCGTGATTATGGTAAAGAGCAAGACCAAATAAAAAAAAGAAAGAAAAGGACGTTAAAAGCAATAAATAACAGGCTTTACATTGATGATTTGATTTAGGCTGAGTTGAGTTGAAAAAATCACGTGCAATATCGTGTCATGGTATAAATTGGCTCCAAGTGAGCGTAGACCTTTTTAATTTTATTAAGATTAAATTAAAAGCTTCCAGTTTTTGCAGTCATAACACTCGCCCGAAACAGTAAGGGTAACTGTTTAAGGAAGTCAGTTTATATAACGAAACACGTAAAAAGCCAAATGACGAAGCAGCAAAGACGTATTTTGTAAAATGTAACCTTTTTCTTTTTATATTTTCTACTTTCGGTATTACCAAGATGGCCTCCACATCTCTAGTGAAAACTCTAGGTACTTTTGTGATAGAAAGCAAAAGTTTGGCAATAACATGCTCGATAAGTAGGTAGGTAGTACCCACAATGATAGCTACACGTGTCTAGATAATGAATAGGTTGGTTTACCTCTGAGAAACCAACTTATGATTTCGAATCTTGTTCAAGGTTTGCAAAACAATATGTTTTACGTGTGTAAAACATATTCTTATCAGAACCGATGTTTTCTTGAATTGCATCTAGAAGTTCATCAAAGTTCAAAATCGTTGCAGATTTGTATGATAACTTTACAGAAAGTTTGTTACCTAAATTTACATACTTTATCACTCTTTCCAATGAAAAGCAAAATAAACGATATAGAAATTCTGACTGAAAAGTGTTGAATAGTACTCTCACTCTTTGCAAAAAATGCACTACAAGGAACATGGTAATATTAATGTTGAACACTTACACAGAGAGAGAAACACATAACATCATTTATTCCCCAAGTGTATTCCCCGAAGAAACGAAATGCAAAATACACAAAAAAAAATATTCAGCAAAACCAGAAATTGTACTATCACCAAGTTATACTCTGTTGTTCTGCTTAAACAGAACTGTAAAGTTGCTACTATATCCCACTCATCAAAAAGACCGCAATTTCACACCAGTCATTTACATTCCACCCTTATATTTAGAGCGCTCACAAAAACTATTCGCTATTGGCACCGAAAGGGTCCAAAGTTGCTAAACTATTAACTTTTGTTTAGTCCCGAACGGCAGGGAAACGCTTTATCATTTCGATGGGGCCTACAAATTCAGTTGGTCTGCAATAAATCTGCTGAGACGGGAGTCGCCAGGTTGTAGAAGTTTTGAGGATTTTGCATACAAAGAAGATTAGAGACACGAATTCCATCGATTTTGGTTTACACTTCTTTGAGTTTTCGAACAAGACTATCATCACAATTTACCAAGTTTCACGTTTATAGGCTACCTTTCAGTGCACACTGCCAGTCAGTGCTGTCGCATATCAATTTATGAAGCCAATATATTTAATAAACTTTTCGAGCGCAACAGTTTCGCTGCACTAAAAAATGGGTCACCTCAATTAATGACACAAAAAATTTGATTTTAAAAATCGTAGCCACCCTAGTAGAACGGAACTCCGGATTTTTCTGCTCGACTGTGTTGAAACTGAGCGAGGACGCACTTTCCTTTATCTGCTACGATTGTCCCGAGAATTTATTCTCATGGACACAGTTAGAGATGAAAATAATTCATATTGTTGTTTTTACGCCTTGTGCGCGAGTCTGCTGCCTTGTCGGTGTGATTCCGGTCGGACGCACACTATGTCTTGACGCTCCAACTGCGAGATGGTCGGACGAATAAACACGTGAAGTGTGTAGCGTCATGTTGAATTAAATTTTGAGATTTGTTTTCCAGATTTTATGAAGAGAATCTTTTCTACGTTGCATTTATACTCCTACATAGTAGGAATAGAATAGTGAGGAGCTCGTGACTAAATAATAACAGCCGCACGGGTCGATCTTGAAGGTTAAGCAACGCTTGTCAAGGTTGGTCTGTGGTTGGTCTGTGGGATGTGTGTGGGTGATCTTTACCTACCGAGTTTCCTCCGTGCTTTGGAAAGCACGTTAAGCCGTTGGTCCCGGCTGTCATTTGTAGATCTTTGACAGACGTTACGGATTGTCAGAAGCCAGTTACCCAGTTCTGAGTTCAGTGTTCAAGATTTACCGTGTTACCCAGTTCATGGGTTGTGGAGGTCTGGTAGGCAGCCGCTCCACGTAAAACACTGGTATTAAGCTGAATCCGGTTTGACTGGAAGCCGACCCCAATGTAGTTGGGAAAAGGCTAGGCAGATAATGATGATGATAGTAGGAGTAAGGAGCTTCGAGGTTAGGCATTTCTTACCGAAGTCGCTCCGTGATTGGATGTTGTCCAATATCCAGCGGCGCGTTCAAACACGTCAAGACTCTTCCGTGCGTTGAAAAGCACGTTAAGCCGTTGTGTTATATAATGTGTTTCGTTATCATAAGTTTTAAAGAATATTGTAATTTTGTAACGCATTTTTTAACTACCAACTCTGCCATGAATGAGTAATATTTTGTGCTAATGAGCAAAGCTTATACCGCGGTTTGCAATGAGAGAAATGAATTATTATAACGTTGATACAATATTTGTTGATGGGTTAAGCTGCAGTTTATTGTGACAGAGGTCTGCATAACAAAATTCGTGTGAAAGTATGATGTCAAATCAAACATACATGATGACAACACATCATGTTCAACTTACGATGCGCTGAGTTTGGCGTTCAAATGGTTAAGTATCTAACAGAAAATTTATTTATCAGTCGGATCTTTGATGACTGGTGAGTCTGCGATAGATAATACGGTGTGATGTTTACAGAATAGACCGACTGCAGTCCTGCCAAGAATTTCAACTAAAAAGGCAACACGATTCGGAGTTCAAAGTTTTCCGTAGTTATGGCAGGCAAGTACGATTTCAAATTTTTAAGCATTGTTTAAATTTACTACTTAATTTGTTTAAAAACTTTATACGCAACATAAATAAGCCTATTTTCCATAAAAACGTGCACTTATAAAACGTCAGTAGTGCATGGTTCCAATCGGTCCAATGTTATGTATAGACTCAAACTTAACAACTTGATTGATGTTGGAAAATTATTTTACTTCTAGAACAATAATAATGCACACAGAAAACAGTACAAAATTATACAACTCATACTTCATAAAACAACAGTCATGATAGCAAACAGCATAATCATGTGCAATACAATTTTAATTATAACACACTTGTGAATTATTTATTTTTAATTAAATTTAACATGCTCTCGAGCGAGTTAAGCCTTTGCATAACATTAAATAAATTATACTCGTTAATGATTTAATTTTTGTCAGTGAAATCACCTTTGTATTTTATATTTCAGAAGCGGTTTCGAGAATATACAGTTGTTTTTATTATATTATTATGGGGAGATTTTATAATAAAATACCAGTCCTATAAAGCATTGCCGGTAAATTTGTTTAAAAAAAAAGATGCGAGATTTACTAACAACCAAGTGTTATTATAATATAAATGAATTTTTGAATGACATGATTACTATTTGACATATTGTAATTTTTTTTTATTAATAATGGGTTTGTTCTTGACTCTAGTCTATGTCAGAGATGACAGAGACAAAGTCTACGATGGAGCGAGCTGACCCAGAAGGAGCCTGTTCACTCTAACTTTGAAGAGGTTAGGGTTGTAAGCTTTTGGAAACACAGACGCAGGCAGAGAGTTCCACTCCTTCGCTGCGCGCATTATAAAAGACTTTTTTAAACGCTTAGTGCGAATTGGTGGAATGTATGGTAGAAACAAGGTAGGGATGGTAAGATGCAGTGCGTCTGGATGTCCGATGGTAGAAGGGGGTCGGTGGGATGAGGACGTGGAGTTCTTGGGCACACAATTCATTAATTTGTGTGACATTTTATGACTTACTATGACTATTTTTTATATTGATGACATCAATATTATTTGTCATTTTTTTATCCTTAAGTTTTTTGTTATTTTTATGATTACTTTTTTATTTTTATTTTACTGACATACATATCAACGCAATTTGTCATTTTCTTTTATGCTTACGTTTTTGTGACATTTCATGATTACTTTTTATTTTTATAGAGGTAGCATACGAGTGTAGCTCTGAGCAGCAGAGCTGTGTGCCTAGCCATAAACAAGTGAAGTTGAGCTCTCGTTCCATGTGTATATTGCTGACGGCACAGTTTTTCTTCCTCACCTCATGTCGGATACCTCTCGGCTGGCTTGTGGATCCCCTCGGATCCACTACACAATACCGTCAACAGTCAGGTGGGTCCCTGTGGCTCCACCCGACCTACGGATTTAAAACTAAATTTTAGTAATTTTTACGGTTAATTTTCTTTTCTCAACGATTGAACTCTATGGTATATAATATTTTTCATATGGAAACACTGTCGGAAAAAAAAAATACGCTTGACAAGAAAAGAAATGTCACAAAATACATTTGTCAAATCAAACAAACATTCGTTCAACTTGTGCGCGAGAATGTTCGATTTTTACGTGTTTTTCTGTGGAAAGTAAGCCAAGTATTGATAGAAATTCATAATTTACTTTATTTTCGTTAAATTTCAACTAATATTCAACGTCAAAAGTGTAAATTATCTGGTGAAAATTACGAAACAAAACTAGTTACCGGATTTCTTCCCGTACGTAAGTAATTTGATATTTCAGAATTATAGTGGCATATTGTAACGATATACAATTAAAAATGAGTTCGTGAATACATGGCTAGTAATCTAGAAACATTTCTTATTGGAATCTTATTGGAATATTCTTGATGTTTGTTTACAAAAATACAAATTACGTAAATCAAAATGTCTGCTCCGCGTACTATGAAGTTTGAGCTTAAATATTGCGGCAGTCGATTTTTATCTCGTAAAATAACATCATCACTAGATTACTTGTCTTTTTATGACCTTAATTCCAAAATTTTGTGTAAATTGATCCAACATTTGTGTCAGAAATCAACATAATAATACAACAAAATAGCTTTCAGCAAGTACTCTCGTATCTATCCAAAATGTTTATATTTCGGTTTGTTATAAGAATATTGTTTACATTCTAATACATAGTGACATAATTAAAGAACCCATAACAGTTTCAAGTGTGTGAATAGCTGCTTTGTGAGCGGAGAGATAAGGTTTTTTGTGCTGCGGGTCATATTACGCTTGCGATAAGCGGGCGCCCGCGAAACGCAACGGAGTATGACGTAAACATGACATTTGAAATTTGCCAGCCGAGAGGTGACTTGCCTATCAATGGATTTTAACGTATCAATTTTTTTTTACATATTATTTTCTTTCTTGTAACTTTTATAAATTTGTACGCCTTTTGGGTGAAACGTGTACGTACAAAATATTGTTATCGTAATATCCTGCATGCTGAATTCGCATGTATACGCATGTTTTGACAAATAAAATTATCTTTATTTTTTATTTTAGTTGTTTTTTAGGGTTCCGAACATCCGTAACAAACGGAACCCTTATGGGATCACATGTCTGTCACAGCCAGTTTTTTCCAGATCTACTACAGCGATACTGTTGAAATTCGGTACTCATTAAGATTTCTCTTACCCAAACACTGAAGCGTTACGTAAATAAATACATTTTGAGTATCGGGTAACTTTTGGGGCTCAAACTAGAAAAAAAAAGTTATTACAGGTACTGAATAAAAATTATTACTGTTATTATTTTTACTGTATTGTGTGACATACCAAATGAAAGGACTTATTGTGAGAGTTTTAATTATATTTTTTTCATAATATTAAAATAAAAAGTTTAGAAGTTATTCAAGAAATAACAACAAAAATGACATTCCTCCCTCTAATCTCCGAAACTACAGAAACTAAAAATGCAAATTTTGAAAAAATGCAGGTAATAGTTAACCTACTAATTACAGGAAAACCTATAAAAAGTCTCTAGTGTTAAAAAAAAACACGTTATAAAAATGAAATTGGTTCGGAACGCGAAGGCTTAACGCGAGGCCGACTCAAACTTGGCCAGTTTTTTTTTTTTGACTTTGGCAGTCAATTTTATAGTGATTTCGTGATTTTTTTATGGAGGCAGTTCACTTTATAATGTTTTCGTATTTTTTTCTTATTGCAAGCATTGCTGGAATTTGACGTTAGGATTATTTTAATGCTGGCAACCAATGGTCGTCGATAGACGTGGCTTCGATTGCAAAATACAGAAATCATTGGCAGGGAACAGAGCCATTGTTGTGCGTAGTACCCCATATCATAGACAATATCTGTCATAACTTGCGGACAGTGCGACACTTAGTCAATAAACAGTTTTTAATTCAAGTCTGCATTTTCTTTCAACATTGATGCCATAGAAAAATATTAAAATGTCACGTCTATTTTGATTCGGCAACATGGCTAATAATAATAGACGAATGCACTATATCCATATATCAGTTTTAGGTTTAGCTAGTTGCTTTTTGGCATGTCAAGTAGACGATTTGTAATTTTGTCTGTTGGGACCAAAATGCATGTAAAATTTGGTATATGAAAACATATTTACATACACAAAATAAAATCCAAAACAACCAATTTATATATTCAACTAGTTTGTCCGTCATCTACGAGTATGGCGATTAATTCCAACCTGGAATCGAAAAGGCATGAGCAGATTACCTAATTAGCGTCACAGGTAAATCTTTTGTCTCTTTCTAAATTCTAATATAGACAAACAAAGCTTCCATATCAGAATCAAAACATCATTATTCTCGGTTCAAAGCTAATCGAATGTCCGTCATATTGGCTATGATTGGCGGCCACTGTGTACACAAAGGACGACATGCGGCCTCATTCATTCACTCATTCATTTGGGTCGTCTTGTTAATGTGCTGCGATGTCATTGTATTGTTATGCTTTCGTGTATAATTCATCATTTGCATATCTATTCATCTTACTATGGTCGGGCTTCCTTTCAGCACAATCAAGGCACATACTATCTGTATATATGTGTAGGATATTCTGAGAAGTGGCGAAAACAGTCTATTTTCGTCGAGAAACTGATCTTCCCCGAAATACTACATTGGTGTATTACAAATAGACCGGCTTTCATTGGGACAGTAATTGAAAACTATCTCTATAACAGATAGTATTCAATTGAATACTTCAACATTAATTGAATACTATCTCTATAAAAAATAGTATTCAATTATTGTCCCATCGACATTGACCGTAGCAGATATTTATAATTATTTTAATAGTTATTAAAATGAGAGATAGTATTCAAATAATGTTGAAGTATTCAATTGAATACTATCTGTTATAGAGATAATTTTCAATTACTGTCCTATTTATATTTCGCTTTCCATCAGGTGAAATTGTGGTCACACGGAATAAAAATAAATAAAAATTTAAAAATTAATAAAAATAGGTATAATTACCTATTTTTATTTACAATTTTCATTACTGCTCCGCTCCTATTGGTCTTAGCGTGACATATAGCCTATAGCCTTCCTCGATAAATGGGCTATCTAATACTGAAAGAATTTTTCAAATTGGACCAGTAGTTCATGAGATTAGCGCGTTCAAGTAAACAAACAAACTAACTTCAGCTTTATATATTAGTATAGATTGATAGGCTTGCGCGTGACTACAATCTCACCTGATGGAAAGCGAATTTTGCTTCGTTTTTCCTAATAATAATAATATATCTTTAATTCAGACATACGTCCATACATTTTTAACAAATGAAACTCCTAAGCTTGTAACTGAACTAGGTAGAAAAGCTCTAGAACACACAAAACAGCACTTGTCATCCCAAAGAGAATTCTTAATCGAAATAGTAGGAAGCGGGAACGTTTTCCCAGAAAACTCGCGACTCACTTAAGCTCATAAGAGCTCTTCCTCATTTTCTTTTATATTGCCATAATTTTAACTAGCACAAATAAACGTTCCGTTTGAAGGAAGACAAAATGGCCGACTACAATTAACACACGTTTAAAACACAAAACGTTAAGTTTAAAACAAGTTCATAATTACGATTTCGCGTTTTGAGAATGTTTTCATAAACTATTTCCTGTAATTGCTTTAGTTTCTCACTCATATTTTATTTAGTTTAGTTTTGCTTGTGTTTCTAAAGTATTTAAAATAGCTTAATTACTTATACTGGAAGACGAAGCGTTCGTTTTCCACAAGGTGGACCAATGGCCTGGGGGGCTACTCTCTAAGCCCGAAGTCCGTATTTTCGGGCTTAGTTGCGGCCGTATTCTAATCCGTATCACCTACAGACTTGCGATTAGTTCCGAACCTGAACTGAGAATGAATAACAACACGATTTAATAGTAACTGTAAAATCGTTTTATTATTAATTCTTAGTGGTTAGGTGATACGGAATAGAATACGCCCGCGGATTTAGAGAGTAGCCCCCCAGGTGAAGCCCTGGTGATGCGAAGCGCACAGGACCGGTCGGTGTGGTGACTCTAGGAGAAGCTTAAGACCAGCAGTCCATCACGTGGCTGAAATGATGATGATGAACTACAACCAAAGTAGCTGTGTAGCTGTGTCTTCCCACATGTCATGAACGTGTTTTATTTCCAATAACTGCCCTTATCTTGCTGACCGATAGGTGCTGATAAAGTAATAACAACACGTGGGTTTTTCTAACAATGATTCCAAACAAGGATTAAGATAATACAGGTAAAACGAAAATTGGTTTTTCATTCTAATCACATACAAAAAGTGTGGCTTAATATAAAAAAAACACGATAAAGTAAATTAACCAGTTTCAGATTTAAATACCAACATGAATATTATCTACGTAAGTACATGAATTATCCTGACAAAGCATTCGACTAATCGTAATTGAAAAAACCCCTTCACATATATTATAACAATTTCGTTTAATGGTTGTGAGCAATTATTTCACATCTCACACGATTGCTCGCGTTTAGAATTACATTTAGGCCACTTTAGTACCTATTTTATTATTTTATCAATGTTTGGATTTAAATACTAACAAAAATATCTGCACTGTTATTTGTACTTGTAGTGATCGACGTTTTTTGATATTTTCACTTTTTTTGCAAAAATTACATCCCAAGGATTAAGTCCTTGGGATACACGATAAAGTAAATTAACCAGTTTCGGATTTAAATACCAACATGAATATTATCTACGTAGTAAGTACATGAATTATCCTGACAAAGCATTCGACTAATCGTAATTGAAAAACCCCTTCACATATAACAATTTCGTTTAATGGTTGTGAGCAATTATTTCACATCTCACACGATTGCTCGCATATAGGATTATATTTAGATCACTTTAGTACCTATTTAATTATTTAATCAATGTTTGGATTTAAATACTAACAAAAATATCTGCACTGCTAATTGTACTTGCAGTAATCGACGTTTTTTTACATTTTCACTTTTTTTGCAAAAATTACATCCCAAGGATTATGTCCTTGGGATACACGATAAAGTAAATTAACCAGTTTCGAATTTAAATACCAACATGAATATTGTCTACGTAAGTACATGAATTATTCTGACAAAGCATTCGACTAATCGTAATTGAAAAACCCCTTCACATATATTATAACAATTTCGTTTAATGGTTGTCAGCAATTATTTCACATCTCACACGATTGCTCGCGTAAAGGATTACATTTAGGTCACTTTTGTACCTATTTTATTATTTTATCAATGTTTGGATGGAAATACTAACAAAAATATCTGCACTGCTAATTGTACTTGCAGTAATCGACGTTTTTTTATATTTTCACTTTTTTTGCAAAAATTACATCCCAAGGATTATGTCCTTGGGATACACGATAAAGTAACTTAACCAGTTTCGAATTTAAATACCAACATGAATATTATCTACGTAAGTACATGAATTATTCTGACAAAGCATTCGACTAATCGTAATTGAAAAACCCCTTCACATATATTATAACAATTTCGTTTAATGGTTGTGAGCAATTATTTCACATCTCACACGATTGCTCGCGTATAGGATTACATTTAGGTCACTTTAGTAGGTACCTATTTTATTATTTAATCAATGTTTGGATTTAAATACTAACAAAAATATCTGCACTGCTAAAATTGTACTTGCAGTAATCGACGTTTTTTTATATTTTCACTTTTTTTGCAAAAATTACATCCCAAGGATTATGTCCTTGGGATACACGATAAAGTAAATTAACCAGTTTCGGATTTAAATACCAACATGAATATTATCTACGTAGTAAGTACATGAATTATTCTGACAAAGCATTCGAATAATCGTAATTGAAAAACCCCTTCACATATCTTATAACAATTTCGTTTAATGGTTGTGAGCAACTATTTCACATCTCACACGATTGCTCGCGTATAGGATTACATTTAGGCCACTTTAGTACCTATTTTATTATTTTATCAATGTTTGGATTTAAATACTAACAAAATATCTGCACTGCTAATTGTACTTGCAGTGATCGATGTTCATGGTGTTTTGCAAAAATGACATCCCAAGAACAAGAATTTATACGTAAAAAATATATTTACAAGTTTTTTCGCAGCATTATGCAGTACTTGCTACGTTTACTGTTTTACATTTGAATGTTGCGAGAATAACAAAGATAATAGAAAATGATTGCTAACTACAAACGCAGTATTGAGCACGTGTTAGGAGATTTTGCAGTAATAAACACAAGTACTGCATTTAGTCTAAGTGGTTAGTCTGTAATGCCTGCAAGGCTAGAAAGTTGATGAAAATGCAGTACTGATCATTTTATCCAAATAAGGCAATAAAGTAAAGCAAAAAGTATGACAAAAGGAAGCTCGATTTTTTTAATTTTTTGGTTACATTTTAAAAGTTACAAAACAGAGATTTCTTGATTAGATATCAAGAAATATGTTTATCGCGTTTGTCTCCAAACCGCCATTCTGCAAGTACTGCGTTTGCAATAAGGAGGGCAGAAATAGGTTCTACTTAGAAATATAAGTTATCCTTTCAAAGCATTCGTCCAAGAGAGTCTTTAAGTCAAGAGTGAATAGGTTACTTCTAGGCAAGCGTGTTCTATCGTTGACCACATCATAATTTTCCACCAGGCGAGATTATGCTCAAACACTAACATTTTAATAATTATAAATTCGTTCAATTGTCGTAAGCAATTATATCACCCGATTGCTCATAACACCACACATTACACAACATCCACAAACATCAACAACAACACAACACAACAACTATCACAGAAACACACACACCACACAGCACTATCAACATCTTGGACTCTTTGTACCTTTTATATTTTAATACTGACCTAACTTTATAAACTTAAAATAAAAATAAAATCTCCCACAATAATTCAAAAATTCGCCCACATCGCTGTCAACTGGAAGTTAGTCCAAAAGGCTGACGGCATTTCCACGTCATATAGCAATGCTTATTCTCTGTTCGAGGTAAAAGTCAGCCGAAAGCGGTCTATCACGCTAGTTCTTTAAATAACGTATGAGCACTTTGATACCACGGTCTAAGAGTTTTAACCCTAAAAGGCTCGAAAATATTAGTACCTAGGTAAGTACATAGCCATCAAGCATCGATCTCCAAAGATTCTGGACCTCTGACCTATCATTCACGACTCGTTAATCGTCGCGATGTCTAATATCTTTAGTCTGGTCCATCAACTTTTAGAAATGGGCGATCTCGCCACTTTTGTGCCAGCTGGACCTTTTCACAGTAGATTAAATGCGGTCAAGATCACTCAATGAAATAGAGGAGTCGTTTAATGATTACAAAGTTAGACAATTAGTGTAAATTCTTCATGGAATTGTAAACTCGCTCAAATGTTTGATGATATTACACTTATTAAGTTATTTTTTTATTTGGTTAGTTGTTTTTTTTTGCGTCCCAAAAAAAAATTTTTTTTCTTCAAATAAGTCCAAAATATAAGAATTGAATATTTTTGAGAGGTCGAAGATAAGAAGTGGACCTTTTCAGGAACTCAAACGTACTCTGCTGTGGATGTGTTTATAGGTCTCAAAGTTTTACTATCTTTACTTCATAATCAGTCCACTATGTCAAAGTTAAGTGGCAGATCAGGGAACCGAATCTAAACTTTGATGAGTATGACTCGCACAATCACGAATTATTTACTTCATAAATCAAGAATATCAACCTATAAAGAGCACAAATCAAACTCAAAGGCACGCTTTTAACACTCAACAACTATCAACTCTATTTCCAGCACTCGAAACAAAATATACGATACACTTTCGCATAAATTTAATCTGTTAAACTCACTAACTAAAGATTTAAAGGGGAATATTTTAACTCGCTTAATGTTTCTAGAGAATAAATAAAGGCTTTATCGCCAACTGGAGTGGCATCGAGGACTCTTAGTTGTGCTAATAGAAGACTGCTAATAAACTGGCCTGGATTCTTGTCTGCAAGCCGATCTCTTTGTTGTTTACATTGTAGTTATTTACTATGTGATAAGTGAGTGTTTTATTCAAAAGGCTGCAGTACAAAGTTTTGATTGTTGTTTAGAAATTCTGAATACCTCTGTGTATTAAGATGGTTTGTTTTATCATGATGGAGTGTGCTTTTAGCAACTAAATATGTAACAAAACTTTTTTCTTCTAACCGTATGTTCTACACTAGCTGTGAAGATACACTTTTTTATGTAGACGTTAGTGCAATCAAGCATACGTTGTATTGTTAATGTCCAATAACCCAGATAGTGTGGAAACGTTTCCACGACCCAGAATCAGAACTAAAAGCATTAGACACGCGGTAATAGGTTCAAACATCTAGCCTCGACAGAAACGTCTTAGTTCTTGTACAAATTGAGAAGGAAAGATGCTTGAGTGATCGCAGTGGTCTAAACGTTTCAAAAGGGTCAGAATGTAGAACAAGTTGTCGAGTTCGTTAAAGTACCATATAGTCTAGTGTGGTAATTGATTTTCTAATAATACTTCACCATTCGTGTTAACTTTTCATTATGATGTCTTTAGTAACTGTTACGCCAAAACTCGATAAGTTGTTGCTATGATACACGATACTTATGATCGTTTAGTATTGACATACTAGCTAAATGGAAAAAGTATAACTATCGCGATTATGGGTCACATTTAGGCCCCAGAAAACAGCTGGTCTAAAAGAATTAAGAACAAGGCCCGAATTGTGCGCCAATAAACATTGGCCCATGTTGGGCGCCAATAAACATTGGCCCATTCTGGGCGCCAATAAACATCAGCCCATGTTGGGTGACAATAAACATTGGCCCATGTTGGGCGCCAAAATTTTTGAGGTCGTGGCCCATACTAGGCGCCAAAACTTTGTTTTCGATATTATAACTTTAAATTCTTTTTGTATCCCAAAAAAGTAGCATATGAAATGATCACAATTCATATACTCACCATTACTTATGTATCAACTCATTATTTATTCATCCTATCCACGAGATTCCTATTTTCCTGAAACTAACTTATTATGTCTGAAAACATTGTTAACTTAGCAGACGATGATCATATTTATTAGTTTATTATTTTACCAATATATGTGTATTTTATTGGTAATATATATTTAGTTTATTCATTTACATACTTGTATTATATATGTTATTTCTTTGTATATTTCTTTTTTTTTTCGAAAAATATTCTATTTTATATTTTATTTATTTGCTGTACACCTACCACAGTGTGTTTCGTTTTAACCCAAAGGTTGACTGGTAGAGAATGCCTTGTTGCATTAAGTCCGCCTATGTAACACTATTGTACATGAAGTTTAAATAAATAAATAAATAAATAAGACATCCTTATTTCAACCAAACCTAAACAATGACGACACAACTGTACAGATAAGTAGGTAGATAACTGCGAATGAGCACTACAGCTTTGTACGAAATCATCCACAAAAGCATTGAAGTACTCGGTAACTGAGTACCTAACATCTAATTTATACGCCTTCATTATTACCAACAGCCCTTTGCTCAACGGAAAGGTAATAATAAGCTATTACGCGTCTCACTGTGTTGATTATCGCGGTTCATATAATTCAAACGGGCTATTAATTTGGCCTGCAGTGTATGGGCTACGATTACGCTCGGCCTGGTGTGTATTGTGCTTGTGATGTAATGGCAATTGACTTGATTTAAGTTTGTTTTCGAATGTACTTCTGTATTATTCTAGAATGTTTAGTCGATGTGTTTCTGTTCACTTCATTTTGTATTGCACTGAACTAAAATAAAGCCATTATTTGTCTAAGTTAAAGAAATATGTAACGTCAATAAAAATCTGTTGGTTAACTCTCTCAGGTTCTCTAGGGTTCCGTATCCAAAGGGTAACCAACAGAACCCTATTACTAAGCCTCCGCTGTCCGTCCGTCCGTCCGTCTGTCCGTCTGTTTGCCAGCAGGCTGCATCTCAACAATCGTAATAGGTAGACAGCTGAAATTTTCACAGATTGTGTATATCTATTGCCGCTGTAACAAAAAATAATAAAAAATTAAGGTTCATGGTACGGAACCCTTCGTGTGCGTGTCCTACTCGCACTTGGCCGGTTTTTTCTATAGCCAATTGTTCTTCTTAATAATCTGTATTGTATCTTAATACTTGATTCAGATCTTTAACATAATCTAAGCTTGGTAAGAACAAAATTTAGGCTATTTTTGGCTAAATGGTAAATGTGTAAACATGAATTTAATTTAGTTTAAAATTAACAATAGGTACTTTAAAAGTATAAGTAGGAATATTAAAATATTAAGAAAATCGAAATAATGTCAAAGATATAACAAAATAACATACTGTGAAAGATAATCATCTAACCATATGCATAATACGTTTTAGGAACACTTTCATCGTACGTACAGCTCAGGAGTGTGTTTTCCTGCCGGAGTTTGTGTTTCCTGATAGCTACAACCTGGGAGTCTGTAAGTCAAGAGCGAATAGGTTGCTTCTGGGAAAGCGTGCCCCATCTTCAACCGCTTCATCGCTTACCATCGGGTGAGATAATGGCTAGATAATGGCGAGAGCCTATCAATTCCAAACAAGAAAGAGAAAAAAGCTTTAAGTTCCTCACAAATTCAAATTCAAAATTCAAATTCAAATTCAAAGCATTTTATTTCAAATAAACCATTCACAGGCAATTTTGAAACGTCAAGGTCGGTCAGTCAAAAACATGGTAGCTATTTGCCCGTTCCAAAGCGTAGATCTCTGTGGAGAAGAACGTGCAAGAAACTCCACGGACACTCTTTTAAATCATGTTCTGTTTTACAAAATTCCAAGTTACATATACTTGTTGCTTCTGCATGTGAGGACAATGCAAAGAAAAAAAAAAAGGGCTTATTATAAGAATTTAAAATATAAAGATTAAAATAAGCCAATGGCAGTTAAGAGATGACCAGTCTCAACCGACGGTGCCTATTCACGAACATGACGCGTGTATCGGCACCTTTCAGCTCAACCATTTCGAAGGGAACCGAATGATCAAACCCACGCGCCGCCATCAGCGAGACATTTGAGTGAGCATGACATGCTCTCAACCACCATGCTCGTTCATGTCCAACAAGTAAAACTATAACTACTCACATAAAATGTAAATGGTTTCATGGTTCACACATTTACAAAATTTGAAAAATATGCTTCTACTTTACACAAAACTATGGTTGTCAATGACCAAATAATGAAAAATAAATTAATAAAGACAACGATTAAGTTCTTACATCAAAAAGAATAAATAAGTAATTATAATAATAATATAATTCCATAAACCTAAGATCCCTCTCTCCAACTTACAAGAAACTTACAAGTATTTGGGTATGTCGGAAGCGTTAGGTATCAATGTTACTGACATGAAGCAATCGTTGAAGGAGCGCTTCTTTGGCCGCCTGAAGAAGGTATTCAATAGCTTTCTATCGGGCGGAAACAAGGTGCGCGCCTTCAACGGTTGGGTCATGCCAGTATTGATGTACTCTTTCGGCGTACTCAAATGGACTCAAACGGAACTTGACGCCCTGGATAGGCGGGTCCGTACACTGCTTACTGCGTATCGAATGCATCACCCACGGTCGTCGGTAATGACACTGTATATCCCGCGAAAGTGTGGAGGTCGAGGCTTTTTAAATGCTAAGACTCTCCACAATCGCGAGATATGCAGTCTTAGGGAATATTTCCTAGCTGTCGACGTGGGTATGCATCGAAATGTAGTGGCGGTGGACAAGGGACTCACCCCGCTCTCCTTGGCAAATGAGAACTGGCGCAAACCTGCAGTGCTTGACACTAACGATCGCAGGGCGGTATGGCAGAGTAAGGAGCTTCACGGACGCTTTTTCCGGGCCCTACATGGGCCTGACGTAGACCAACTAGCGTCCGTAGCCTGGCTGCGTTTCGGTGATCTTTTTGGAGAAACCGAAGGTTTTGTTTGTGCAATTATGGACGAAGTTATCATGACGAATAACTACCGGAGATTTATTGTGAAAGACGGCACGGTCGACATATGTCGGGCATGTCACCGTCCGGGAGAATCAATTCGCCACATTGTCTCTGGTTGTTCTCGTCTAGCTAACGGAGAATACTTGCATAGGCACAACTTTGTAGCCAGGATTATCCATCAGCAACTTGCTCTGAAATACTCTCTTGTGGAGTCGGAGGTGCCATACTATGGGTATGCGCCCGACCCAGTTCTCGATAATGGCAATATCACATTGTACTGGGATCGGTCCATCATCACTGACAGGACTATTGTTGCCAATAAGCCTGATATAGTGGTGGTGGACCGAATTGTGAGGCGTGCAATGATTGTAGACATAACCGTCCCGCATGACGAGAACCTCGTGAAAGCCGAGAAAGACAAACAAATCAAGTATATTGACTTGGCTCGCGAGGTTGTCGACATGTGGGAAGTGGACTCCGCAATCATTGTACCGATAGTCGTATCGGCCAATGGCTTAATAGCCACGAGCCTCGACCAACACTTTAGGAGGCTCTCGTTGGGCAGCTGGATCAAGGGCTTGATTCAGAAAGCGGTACTTCTGGACACGGCTCGCATTGTCAGGAGGTTCCTATCTCTGGAGCCCTGACCACCGGTAGCTTGGACCCTGTTCCCGATATCGGTGGGCTACTATTTTTATATTTTTAAATGTTTTTTTTTTCTAATGTATATATTGTATAAAAATGTTTAAAAATATATAAATAAGTAAAGAAAATGAATAAAGAAAATATAATTTGTATGTATATAAGAATAAATAAACGAAATAATGTAAGAACCTCTAAAAAAAAAATAGGAACACACAAAATGACGTCAAATCCGGCTTACCCCAAAAACGAGTATCTACCCAAGACAATAAACAAGTGTCCCCCGCACTACATCGCACTACATCGTCAACGTTAATATCTCAGTGGAGGTGACAGATGACTCCTTTATGAGCATTCCTTAGGGACAGTGGCCGACACTGATTTATAGCTTGATCACATCACAAATCTTCTCGCTATATAGAGTAGGTTATGGAGTGTGGTAAAATGTAGCTTCTGGGCTGGAGGGGGTTCAACTGACCCCTATTTTGATGTGTCACGTCGAGGAATTACTAAGGCGTAGATGCGTATTTTGGATATGTAAGCGTATGTTGAGATAGATGAAAAATAGTTTAATTGATTTGCATTTTCCACTGAAAGGGCGTGTAAACTGAAATATGTTAGTAGATATATTTTATTAATCATTTTTTTTTCTCATTACTGGGCCAAAGTCTCGTCCATATTTTTTAAATTATCTGCTTTATCTCCGGCCTATAGGTACTTGTCAATAGTGAGTCTTAATCGTCATGCCAGCGTTTAGCCTGCCTCTGTTGCGACGTCCATCTTTAGTTTATATTATATTAAGCATAAGTTGAATTTGTCATTTAGTTCTGAGTTAGTATAGTGATAATTCAACTGTAATGCCACCAGTCCCTAAGGCTAACATCCAGTCGATGGCAATGCGGATGAATTTTTTCACATCAAATTTTAGTTATAAGTTTTTATTTTTTATTTTTACAAGTGTATACAGTAACAATAGTAATTAAAATGCTAAATGTAAATGTTCGTTGTAAAAATATTGTGCTTGACTAAAATTGATTCTTTTAACACACATAATAAAATTTGAGCCAAATTCAAAATGCTACCAGAAAATATGATGTCCTTGAAAGGGGTCAGCGACATTGTTTGGGAACAGCGTCTAAGACAGATTTATAGTTTGATCGCATCACAAATCTTCGCGGTATATGGAGTAGCACATGGACTGTGATAAAATGTAGCTTCTCGGTGACGTAGACTTTTGGTCTGGGAACAGTTGCGTAATATTTATCTTTATCAGATTAAGAAACATACATAGAATATAGAGGTAAATGTACTATTCATATTTTGTAGATAACGCCTACTATTGATTGCAAGTTATTAAACAACTTTATATCAAGGTCATCTTGGGGGCGGTTCTGCTAGATACCAGCTTGAGTCAATTTAGAAACAAGCCAAAAGGATCATCAGCAATGATAGACTAATCGAGCTCAAAGTCTTGAGCATCGACGCCGAGTTGCTAGCCTGTCGGTTTTCTATAGGATGTATATTGGGGAGTGTGCAACGAAATTGCATAATTTAATTCCGCCAAGCCCATTCCGTCAACGGACCACGAGACGAACAATGATGGGCCACAGATACATGGTGGATATCCCACCCTTACGCACAAAAGGTGTTGGGAACACATTCATTGTGCGTACAGCTAAGGAGTGGAACTCTCTGCCACAATTTGTGTTTTTCTGATAGCTACAACCTGGGAGTCTTTAAGCCAAGAGTGAATAGGTTACTTCTTGACAAAGGTGGACCATCTTCGACCAAATCATCGCTTACCATCAGGTGAGATAGTGGTCAAAACGCGTGCCTATAAATAGTTAAAAAAATCATGTAAATAATGCTAAATAATGTTACTGAGTGATTTCGTGACTGACAGCAGACAACACACAGCCGAAAATACTGGTCGTAGAAAGCTGAAATTTGGCATGTAGAATCTTTGGGGAGTGTAGCGGAGCATTACTAGAAGACTTCCCGAAATTCTTACGGGAACGGGGAAAAAACGGAATAAACGCGTACAAAGTCGCGGGTGCGAATTCAGGGGTAAAACGTGATTGTCACGTTTTATCCCTGAATCGCTGAATCGATTATGATGAGTTTTTGGTACATAAACGGGACACTGAAATCGGACACTTTTATTATAAACGAAAATCTGTGTTATCTGAGCGAAGCCTAAAATGTAAAGGTACTATTTATATTTTTCAGATCATCACTTCAGCCAATATCCGTCTACGGTAAGCCTCAAAGGGCGCCAACAATCCCGACAATGCGTATTTCAGATAAATAAATAAAATAAAAATCCTTTTATATCTTGCAAAACAAAAAATAAATAAAGTGATTGAAATTAATTTAATCCCAATTTTAATACAAATATATCATGAATTTGCAAGAACCCCTCCGCAGGTGAAGGCCTCCTCCAAGGAACCCCAGTTGTCTCTAGCTTGGGCTAGCGTTTCAGATAACGCCTTCTTATTATTGGAAATGCCTAAACAGCTTTATATCACTTTAAGATAAAAAAAAAATCACATAAATAGACGCAATTTCTCAGTGACACTTAAAGTTTCTTTGAATCAAATAAACAAGAACCGGAAGACGCAACGTTGGAAAGCCTCCCAACAGTGGACTGATGACCTGGTGAGGGTCGCGGGTAGCCGATGGATGCGAGACGCACAGGACTGGTTATTGTGGCGACACTTGGGGGAGGCCTATGTCCGGCAGTGGACGTCTTTCGGCTGATGTGACGATGATAAAATAAACAAATTGCAAACCGTCTACTTTCAAACTGAAAGTTTAACGGGAAAAAGAAATCTTATACCTAACTAGAAATATATAACTTTGACATATTTAGGAGATCTTACAGTCTTTCTCCAAAATACGAAGAACAAGAAAAGAAATAATTACAATAATTAAGTCAACATATAACAGAACAAATATCATTTTGTTTACTTTGTTTTCCTTGTCGAAATCAATGTTCCTTATTAATGGGCGGAAAATTGAACAATATTAGATGTAATTTGTACAGTGTAACTTTTACGCTGCAGCATTTAATTTTGTGTAGAAAACAAGAGTAGTCTAGACAAAAAAGGTCAAATTTTATCTATATGTATAAAAACATCGTGTCTCGATGTATGTTTGAGATAAACTCTGAAACTACAGAACCGATTTTTAATTTATCAAATTTAAAAGATATGAGTTTAATCCAAATTATTTCCCACGGTAACGGGAAAAACTGAATATGCAAAAGCTAGTTATTTTATTACAAATAATAACGATTGTCAAAAAGTAAAATAATAATAATGGCGTTACCAAAATGTAACGTGGTTGACAATCTTTATAGCTGGGCCCTGTTTAATATAACTGACAATGCAACAAATTTGTCAAAATTGTCACAAGTTAGCAAAAGATCTTATTTAAAAAAGCAGAAAATGTATGAACAAATTTGGGTACAAAATTTTAAAATTGTCAGACTGTCGCATATCACTTGTCACCAGTCAGTTTTAGAAATAAAATAGGCCCTTGACTGAATGAGAAATTTGGTCCAATAGAAATAGGTTTCCAAAAAATAATACCTCTAAACTGAAACAGATAACTAAATAACAACCCCAGAACCCGCCCAATACAACATAATCATGTGCGGGTTTTGGGGTGGTTGTAGCAAGATTTCGATACAGCGTCTGCCATAATACATAGAAATTAATTGAACCTTTCCACACACAAAATGGCGAACAATCATAGACGATCTCAAGCCAATCCAACGAATACGGCAGCACGGAGGTAGAACGCAGGCACATTTCTACGGCGGTGGGTGACCGCCCGCCGCCGTCGATTTCCCATAGGACGGCCATTTAATTACGCTCCCAGACGTTCAGCTCCGCTTTTGTTTAAAGAATCATTTAATTTTTCTTACTGGCAACACGGGAATAGTGAGGTTCGGAGCGTTATTGTTTTGTTCTGATGGCCAATTGTTTTGACTTGATTTCTTGAGAATGTTTTTGGAAGAAGTCTTTTGTAACTGTTTTCTTGAAAAAATGCATAGAAGTGGATATTATTGTAGCTTTGATTAATGTCCGCTCAACGAAATAGTAGAGCCAAACAAAATGAAAAGGATTTTTTATTTATTATTCGTATTTTTTAGCTGCTATAAAGTACAAAAGGATCTTCGATAAATACTCGATAAGATTTTTTGTTGTCATCAGATGATTTAAAAGAGTGTCCGTGGAGTTTCTTGCACGTTCTTCGTTCGAGCCTACGGCCTACCACTCGTAAGTTGCAGCCATTACCACCGGGCCACATTTTGTTAAATGATAAAACATTTTCGTAGGATGATACAATGAACGATCGAAAACTTTTGGACATATTCAAAAAACCGACCAAGTGCGAGTCAGACTCGCACACGAAGGGTTTCGTACCATGAACCTTAATTTTTATTATTCGTTGTTATTGCGGCAATCGAAATACACAATCTCCAAACAATCTCATCAAACGCCGCTAAAGGAGTTTGCAGGACACGTGACCGTCTTACGAATTTCCGATCAGGGTCACGTGTCCTGACGCGATTTTAACATTTTTTACCCATTACAAAAAAATGCACAACGCCGCTAAAGAAGTTTTCACTTCAACATTTTTTTTTTTTTTAAGTCTGATGTAATACTCTTCTGTTTGTACTTTTCGCACTTCTTTTCAAAAGCCCGGTCTCTAGGTCAACAAAGAAACATAGCTTCGTTATCTTCAACCCATTTTAAAGCAGTGTCCTTCCAGGCTGCAGGATTACAGCGATCACCGAACAAGCAGTAGTCCGTCTTAACGAGGCCCTACTGTATTTCTAATTATTATTTATTAGTCTGAAATCATTAGCCCAGAACAAACAAATAGTCAATGCACTTGACTTTCCAGTATTTCAACACTAATAGAACCTGAAATTATTTAGTAACATAGATCACAATCACAACACAGCTAAAATAAACATTTCTCCGTATACAATATCAACGGTTCACCACATAATAGGGGGACTAATGTGAAATTGGAAGGATTACCACAATACGTGGTGGCCAGTATTACGTAAACGATCCCGTTCGTGTAATGAATTTTAATTAATGTATCAATCAGTACAAACGTTTGGTATTCAACAAATAACATGGCTGTTCTAAAATTATTGCTTTTACGTCGTTGTGATTGAAATTCTGTCCCATTGTTTAGGTTAACCCAATTAAGAGATATTTTGTTTTGTTCTCGTTCATTTGTACTTTTAATAATGTACTCATATGTACTTTGAAACATCCTCTTTAGATTTACATATTATACTAAAAAAAGCTTTTGGCCGCGATTTCGTACGCGCATTTCCCGTTCCCGTGGGAAATTCGGGAAATCCTCTCTTAGTGCTCCCCTACACTGCCCAATGAAGCTACATGCCAAATTTCAGCTTTCTGCGACCATTAATTTCGGCTGTGCGTTGTCTATTACTCAATCAGTCAGTTATGGAAGAATCTATTTCTAATATATAAAGCTGAAGAGTTTGTTTGTTTGTTTGTTTGCTTGAACGCGCTAATCTCAGGAACTACTGATCCGATTTGAAAAATTCTTTCAGTGTTAGATAGCCCATTTATCGAGGAAGGCTATTAGGTTATATATCATTACGCTAAGACTAATAGGAGCGTAGCTGATAACTAGTTTTATATATTAGGATTATAAAGAGGAAAGATTTTTTTGTGTGTTGTTTGTACCAAATTGGCTTCGAAACTACTTAACCGATTTTAACTATTTTTTTCACCAATAGAAAGCTAAATTTTTAGAAAGTAACATAAGCATCTATACTAATATATAAAGCTAATGAGTTTGTTTGCTTGAACGCGCTTATCTCAGGAACTACTGGTCCGATTTGAAAAATTACTTCAGTGTTAGACAGCCCATTTATGGAGGAAGACTATAGGCGCACGGGTATCATCACGCTAATACCAATAGGAGCGGTGCAGACGAAGTTGCGCGGGTCAAACAGTTAATTAAAAAAAAAAAGATCTTTAAGAAAATTGTAGCGCAGACGAAGTCGCGGGCGAAGTGCTTTACTCATAAAGAGACATACAGATGTAATTGTAAATATTGTGATAGGGTTTTGTGACTGTCCCTAAAGCCTAAATCAACGACATGTTCTTCGAGGTCGCTTTCCCCAAGTGAGTGAGTTGTAATGATAGAATGTACGAATGTCAGAAGGTTATTTTGGTATTATAGCAGCTCTTATTTGATGAGATTTTTTTTCGAGGTATTTTATTCTTTCTATGGTAGGCGCCAAATAAATATGCAATAACAGTCATTGACCCACATACACTTATTCAAAAAACTTTTTTACAAAAAATACAACCGACTTCCAAAAACAAAACACTACCAGGTACAAAATAACTTCGGAAGAAAGAAAAGTACTTTAATTTCGGAAGTCTGTGTTTTTGGTTATTTTTTCGTTTTTTGACACCCACTTCCGAAATTAAAGTTCTTTTCTTTCTTCCGAAGTTATTTTGTACCTTGTAGTGTTTTGTAAAAAATAGAACCGATTTGAGAACCTCCTCCTTTTTTTGAAGTCGGTTAAAAAACAGAAATAAAGACACAAAGCTGTCTCGAATCGGCTTTGTTTTCTTTTTTTTTAGTTTTTATTTGTGATGGGTTTGAGCTTGACTCTAGTCTAGGTCAGAGATGACGGAGACAAAGTCTACGATGGAGCGAGCATACCCAGAAGGAGCCTGTTCACTCTTACTTTGAAAAGATTAGGGTTGTAAGAGTTTGTTAACACAGACGCTTCTATCGTGATCCTTTACGTTCTCTAGTAATGAAAAACGCTGCATAATTTATTGTTTGGGTATCTACGAAGACATGATCTGGGGAAAGGTCAATGTACTTCATTGCAAGTTTATCTAGCGCCTTTTTTTAAGGATGGGAAATCATCAAATGACTCCTCCCGCTCTGGGTGAAGCAGGAGGGAGTGTCAGGCTCTTACTGACTAAAACCCATTCGTGTTCCTCCTAGTGCCCAAACGTTCCAGAGCTACGGTACCTCTTTCGTACAGATTCCGCAGCCCCAGCAAGCACTTGCCTAAGCGGGCCCCGGAGGCGCGCGGGGTTGTGATCCCCGCGCGCTGTGGCGCGCCGACGACCCGGGCCTAGTTCTGATCAGACGGCGAGACACCCAATGCTCGCCGTCCGCAGGCCCGCGCCTACGGTGGCCGGAAATCGTCCTACTACTCCCGACGCCCGGGGCGTCTTCTTCTGTTGCGGCGGCTGGGGCGTGACGTTTCCCTCTCTCACACACTTTCGCTGCTTCGCAGAAGGAGGTGACCGCTCCTCGCTCCGGACCATAGATTGAACCAGGACCGGTCGCGAGAGGTCGACGCCGCCGATCGCCTCGACGAGGACACGGTGGTTCTCCGCCCAAACAGGGCAGACCTCCATCGTATGCTCCACCATGTCAAGTTTATCTAGCGCCTACCATAACTATTTATAAGCCAAATACATTGGCCGCTTTTGAAAAATAAAAAAAAACACTTTCTCACATTTCTACAAAAACTTTTTCAAACAATCGATTTCATTAAAAAAACAACGTTCTCAACATAAGAAGGTAGGAGCGAAGTAAGTCTTCGTTTACATTACCCCTGACCTCTACCGTAATGTACTATTTTACATGAGCTCTAAGTGTGTTATTTAATTTATACATTTGTAGCACGCTCCACCATTTTAGCCGAATGAAATAAAGCGCGCCATTCACTGACAGACTGACGGCAGAGTGACGATTGTGGAGCCTGAAGTGTATTAAAATTCCTTCGTTTCCGAATTAGAAATCGTAATTTGGGTTTTGAAATTATAAATCTGTGGAATTTACAAGTTCAACACTCAGATTTAGAATTATTATTTATGATGCTCTTTGACTCGTGGCATCCATAATAAGATTCAATAGAAAAATTTAATGAATACAGGCTTTATGGCTTTCCCCCTTTGGGGGAGGCCTATGTCCAGTAGTGGACGCTTTTCGGCTGTTATGATGACAGGCGTTGTGTATGTTGTGTATTTTTTTACATTCTGAATTCGTCATGAAGTAAACGGGACTCGTCGAGCTTCATTAACTCGGCGTTTTTCTGCTGGTCACCACTGTTGACTCTGACTCTCAGGAGTTGCAGTGATTGGGAATAGTGTAGCTGGTTGTCCACAAAAAGAAATTGACCATGTTCAAGTCGGACTCGCGTGCAAAGGGTTCCGAACCAATTTCATTTGGAAAAACCGGCTGTGACAGATAGACAGACAGACAGACAGACATCCGAGTGATCCTGCAAGAGTTCCGGTTCTTACGGATGTTCGGAACCTTCAAAAAAAATACCTTCTCCGACTATTTCAGCCGAAGTAATTCCCAGTCTTAGCATCCGTGCTTACTATAGCACAATCAAAAAACCCCATTTCACTTAAATAAGGAAATCCACCTCTTAGATTCACTCATTTCATGATAATGAGCCGTCGTACCTTTCTCTGCTAAACTTCCCATCTTTTCGACCTTTCATTGCATTAGGAAACTCCAATGTTTGTTCCATGGGGTATATATTATTACCATCCCCTATGGGGTATATATTATTACCCCATAGGGGATGGGGCAATAATACATAAACATAAGGTTAAGTTTACCAGTTTACCCCATACCCCCGTTGATGATGGGCTGCCATCTTAAAGATTGTTTTAAGATGTTTTGGCAATTTCTTTCTTGAATTACTTCCGTCCTTTGTTTTTTTTTTTCCTAAATGTGAATCTACTCATCTGCCTAGCCTTTTCCCAACTATATTGGGGTCGGCTTCCAGTCAAACCGGATTTAGCTGAATACCAGTATTTTACGCGGAGCGGCTGCCTACCAGTCCTCCACAACCCATTAACTGGGTAATACGGCACTTCATGGCAAGACTGTAGTCAGATTAACTGGCTTCTGACTATCCGTAACGACTGCCAAAGATCTACAAATGACAACCGGGACCAACGGCTTGTGCTTTCCGAGGCACGGAGGAAACTCGCTATGTTAAGATGGTCACCCATCCACAGACCAACCTTGGCAAGCGTTGCTTAACCTTGAAGATCGACCCGTGCGGCTGTAATTATTTAGCTACGAGCTCCTCCCTAAATGTGAATCTACTGCAGCGGCATAAATGTCGCCACAAGAAAAACTAACGGAGCAAATTTACACCGAAAGAAAAAGAACCAATGCAATAATAATTAGCATCGAATTATTACGTCAAAATCCTGAATCGCGCAAGCAGAGTTTACCGTGTGATTTGAACATATACGTCAGTCAAGCAAGACATCAGCCCGAATAGGGCTCGGGCAGGGGAATCGGACAGTTGCCCGCCAGGCACAACAACCGCCTGGTCGGGATGATCGTCCGTTTTCAACGGAGCATTGCGAGATTTTATTCTCTGTTCCACTACCTCTGTACTACCATTATTCTAACCTGTAAACACCAATTGTTTAACTGTTTTTGTTTAACGCTATCATGCGAAAGAGTGACGTCTCCTTGAAGCGGCGGGTGAGGGTTGGCGCCAACAGCCTCTTGGTCACTGTGACCGACAGCGACAGGGCGGAGGGTAAAATACTAAGATACGGGAGCAAGACCAAAGTACTTCCCTCAAGTAGTGCCCTGAAGTGATGCTGAAATAAATTGTTATTTTATTCAAAATACTTCATAAAAGGAGGAGGTTTCTTTTGAGGTTTCTTTCGGAATCTTTTTGGAATTCACAAAAGGAGGTTTTAAATTCGTCGGATTTTTTTGCTGCCTACTAATATTAGTTTTTCAGTTATTTATGTATTACTAACCAAATGGATTGTGTGATCTACGTTATTTAATTTAATTAATATAAGTCCTGCTCCCCATAAGCATTATACCCGAGCCAGGATTAGATCCTAGACCCCACGCTCGGACACACTTACGATTACTAGACTAATGAAGAAGTTTTATTTTTAAAACTCGCTTTTGACCGCGACTTCGTACACGCATCTCCAGTTTTTTCACATTTCCATAGGAATTTCGAGAAATGTTCTTACCCCTACACTCCCTAAGGAACCTACACGCCAAATTTCAGCTTTCTACGACTAGTAGTTTCAGCTGTGCGTTGTCTGTCAGTCACTCAATCAGTGAGTAACGGGAGAGTTTTATGTATTAGGATAACTAGTACCGTATTTAACGTACAATCATAATCCGAACTAATATTCTAATGCGGAAGTTTGATTGTTTGCTACTTTCACTTCTAAGTTTCCGAACTGTACCCCTATTCTGTAACAACATTTTCGTGTCTTGAGCCCGGAAACCGAGGTGATTATCAAATTACGTCAAACGTAAGACCTTTATGTTGTGTGCAATAAAGCTCACTTTGTGAGGTTTGTCACTCAGGTGAAGGTCGATATCGAAATGGTTATTTACAGAATAGACTAGCTGATTTTGATGAATAGGTAGGGTAGATTACTATGAAAATCTTATGAATTCGTCAGTTAAATTTCCAAAAAATATTAGACACGACTTTTTTTTTGCTTTTTCAAATCAATAAATTAACAAAGATAAAACACGTCAAAGATCAGGAGTGCGGGATTGTGACGTCACTATTTGGTAAAAAGTGTAAGTAAATTGACGAAATGTGACGTCGAATTTTTAACGCAGCGTATAATAGTCTTAATTTTATGTTTACGTGAAGAAAGCAAAAAATATTAATAATAAGACTGTCTGTCGTATGTCAGTCTTATTAGATTTTTTTTGTCATCTACCCTCTAGCCGAGGGCTATTACTACATATTATATCGTTTTTAACGTGAAATGTATAAATATTTTAATTTCTAAAACACTAAAATACCAAAAGCAACGATCTCTAAGTAGAGCTTAAAACCAACACTAATACTGAAAGGACTCGAATACGTTATTCAAAATGAAATTTTCATTTATACATACACATTACCATATCCTAAGAAAATATGAAGGCAATAACTTCACAGATCCATTTCTATTCGCCACTTGGAGTATTGAAAAGACAATGTTTACATATTTTCTCTCCTTCACACATTACATCGCGCATGTTTTGCTCGAAGGGTAGGCAGAGGTATATCCACAATTCGTGGTTTTACTTTAAAAGCAAAGACCTTTTTATCAAAAACTCGCAGCAGCCGGGGCGTTGGCCTCTCATAAGATACGTACATTATCATAACAGCTGAAAGACGTCCACTGTTGGACATAGGCCTTCCCCATAATGGGGGGGAGGGTTTGCCATAATCGCCATGCTTAGTAGACGGGTTGGCGATCGCAGTGTATGGTGTTGAGTTTTACAGAGATCGCTACTGCCCATTCTCTCGCCTCTTACGACACCCACGGGAAGTGGATTCTTTTACGACACCCTACGGTACTGGCCGACACCATACGGCAAAGAGCGAGATATATATACCATTCATACTCAAACTTGTTCGACCAGTGTGAGGCTTAGTAGAAACGCAAGCAAGTCCGAACAGATATTTTATTTTAGGGCCCTTTATATGGGTCTTATTCCAGTGTAAGAACGGACTAAAGCAGAAATGTAAATAAGAATATGTATGGGTGATAGGGTGCTGGGAAAACATTGGCAAATTGCTAGGGGTTGAGTAATACCTACCTACCACTGTGGAACGTAGACTAAGTTTTATTTCGGTGTTGCAAAAGAGAACGAGCAAGTCAATCTACCTCGCCTTTTCCCAACTATGTTGGGGTTTACTTAAAGTTTCCCGGATGCAGCTGATTACCAGCATTTTACCTGAAGCAGCTGCCTATCTGACCTCCACAAAACAGTAACTGGGCAATACGGTAACATGAAAGTCATTTAGAAAAATCAACTTACCTTGATTTGGGTACAGACCATGTAAAGACGGAGCATTGGAAGGCCCCACACACCCACAAGGTTGGGCTGGGCTAGGGGGGATTATAGGAGGCTTTTGGGCCTCCCACAAGGTGGCCTCCCGCAATGATCAGGTGAGGGTCGCGGATACTCGATGGATGCAAAACACACAGGACCGGTTGTTGTGGCGACACTTGAGGGAGGCCTTTGTCCAGCATTGGACGTCTTTCAGCTGATATGATGAGAGACCAAGTTTGAAATCTGTCAGTTTTGAAACAAAATCATCATAATCCACAGCCAGGCTTCGCCCACTTTTGGCCATTTGTCTCTCTTTTTGTGCCAATCCCCATGCACCTATGTTAAGCTCATCTAGGTTCTACACTTCCGTCGATCCATCTTGCCGCTGGATGCCCATCACTTCTTGTTTCAATCCTTGGATGCCACTTGGCCACTGCTTTTCATCGCCTTTCATTGCCGCGCCTTATCAATTATCCTGGAATTATTCTTGATCATCTTACTCACTGTTATCTTTCATTACAGCTATAAAACAAATAATTTTGACTGACCCCCTTTTTCGCTTTAGAAATTTCTTAATGCGAGGATTTTGGTCCGTAGTTAACTCAACTAATGGTAAACAACTGTGGGTAAACGTTTAATGGAATTTTCGATCAAAGATTAGTTATTAATTAATCATTATTTGCTTGACTTGCAAGCTAACAATTGATTGAAAAACGCATTTTAGTGAAAACCCAAAAGTTTTGACGTTAACTACGGGTCAAAAACTCACACTTAGAAACAACAATAAACGGAAACACCATTTCTAACTAACGCGTTTTTCAAAGAAGTACTTGAAAAACTTACTCAGACGATGGTTCGTTAACGAGACTAGCAATTAACACAATTCATAAATTACTTCATAATACATTCCACGCTTCAGAATTGAAATAATACAAGTATTTTTTGTTACACCCTGCGAGGAGATTAAATTAATTACATTCATTGTTACGAGGGCGAGAGAGTGATACATTTCATGTTTTTCTTACACAAATTGTGGAAGTAATTATGTTTTCAGAAATAATGACGATGCTGAAGTTGGACACTGTGTAAAAAGGTACAGAAGACCCAAAATCGGAGCAGTTAAGTAACTGCTCTGATAGTCTCGTTGTTGCAAGCGCTACTGCCGAGCGTGGAGTCCTGGGTTCAATTCACTTGAGAATTTGACGACACACTGAGGAATTTCTCTGTGACAGCCTCGTGTGACGTGCCTCGGAGAACACGTTAGACCGATGGTCCTGCGCTAGATCTCACTACGGTCGGTTTGAGTTACCGTCCCATCGGAATAAGTCAGTGGTAGAAGAGGGAGTGCAACTATGTTTGCGCTCACATTTATGCACTATACACTTGACAAAATCGATCATGCAGTGAAGATTTTTATTGCAGCCGCTTATAAAACACAACGCACAAGAAGCACAACGTACAGGAAGTTTTCGGGAAGTTTTGCTAGCCCAGATAACCATTTTTATATATTTCTACCTCTATATCATTCGCATGATGACACGCTTACGTATTGATGCACTTCATTGATCCTATGCGTATAGGTTTGAGTCGTCATCATATCAGAAAGACTTCATCTGCTGGATATAGGCCTCGCCCAAGTTTCGCCACACTAACAAGTCTCGCATCTATCGGCTACCGGCGACCCTCACCAGGTCAACGGTTCACTTTGTGGGAGACCTTTCACTGTGTCTTCCAGTACGCGGTCGCCCCTCCAGAACTTTTCGGTCCCATTGACCATCCGTTCTGCGAGCAATGTGCCCTGCCCCCTGCCGCTTCAGCTTGGCAATCCTTTGGGATATGTCGGTAACCTGGGTTTTCTTGCGGATAGCACCGTTCTTGATTAGAATATGCAAGGATACTCCAAGCATTGCCTTCTACATTGTCCTTTGCGTGACTATAATCCTTCTAATAAGGCCCATTGTGAGTTTAAGCTCACCTGAGAAATCTCTATTAGTCATGGTACAGACTGAATCTTCTGCGGTTACCTATTTTGTGTCGCCCACAAAACAAGTGTGGGTTTTACAAACAATACAAATTATACCACGTTTTAAATATAGCTTAAGTCTATTTGAATTATTCTTTTATACTTTACAGTGAAAGGGTCTTGATGGAACAATTAACTCATAAAAGGAGAAGCGTAAGGAAGTAAGGAACACGGAAGCGGATGTTCGTTGTTATAACATAATCTTAAAAGGCAACAGCATAAAGGCATTGTTGAAACTTAGTTACTTATATAATAAATGGGGATAAACACATTAATATATGCGAGGTTAAAGTGGAACTGTGGTGGTCATATCTGTCGCATGTTGGAGGAGCAATGAGCAAAGATTACCACGCAGTGGATACGGTCACTGTGGTCAATATCAACGGAGATTAGCCAATTACTAACCTACTAACACTGATGCACGGTGAGAGTACAGAGATTGCCTAATTGAATTGGTTGGGTACTAGTAATTAGGTCATCATCATCATCTGCCTAGCCGTTTCCCAACTATATTGGGGTCAGTTTCCAGTCTGGATTTAGCTAGAATACCAGTATTTTACGTGGAGCGGCTGCCTACCAGACCTCCACAACCCATTAACAGGGTAACACGGTACTTCTTGGCAATACTGGAGTCAGATTACTGGCTTTGATAATCCGTAACGACTGTCAAAAATCTTCAATTGACAGCCGGGACCAACGGCTTAACGTGCTTTCCGTGTCACGGTGGAAACTAGGTATGTTAAAATGGTCACCCATACACAGACCAACCTTGGCAAGCGTTGCTTAACCTTGAAGATCGACCCGTGCGGTTGTTATTATTTCGCCACGAGCTACTAAGCGACGAGCCACGAGCTGCGAGGTATTTTTTAAGGCATTACTTTTAAAAATATTTTAAACTCCATAGTCTCAAAATGTAGTTACTTAAATTAAGTTATTGAAACTTTGGAGTTTAAAATATTTTATGCACAACAATAATTTAAAAAATAATATTTATTTAAAAATGTGCTGAAAATTCAGTAACGATTTAAATGAACAATTTCCGAATAAGCAAAATATTGAAAACGTGACTAATTTTCAAAAGCCAGCCGTTAGCACAAATACCTATGTTAAAGTTTACATCTGCCTTTGTTTTACAAACTCATAATTAGCACATTTACAATAACTAACTTGAAACGTGGATAACATTTTCAATTTTAAGATTGATAATCCACTGTGAGCTAAAATATTTCTAGCCACGATACAATTCTGTCGTTGGTCTGCCCCCTACGCCGTGCCAATACCAAAATGATACTGTTATGTATTAGAGCGAGAGAGATGGTGCTATACCATCGACTATCATCTGCCTAGCCTTTTCTCAACTACTTTGGGGTCGGCTTCCAGTCAAGCTGGATTTAGCTGAATACCAGTATTTTACGAGGAGCGGCTGCCTACCAAACCTCCACAACCCATTGACTGGGATAACACGGTATTTCATGTCAAGACTGGAGTCAGATTTACTGGCTTCGGACTATCCGTAACGATTGCCAAAGATCTACAAATGACAGCCGGGACCAACGGCTTAACGTGCTTTCCGAGGCACGGAGGAAACTCGGTATGTTAAGATGGTCACCCATCCACAGACCAACCTTGGCAAGTGTTGCTTAACCTTGAAGATCGACCCGTGCGGCTGTTATTATCTAGCCACGAGCTCGTCGCTATACCATCGACTATATGTTATAGCATATAGCATATAGTCACGAGCCTTCGTTTAAGGTGAAGGTTCGTGAGCATATTCACAAGATGTTGGAAGAATCACTACAGCGCTAATTCGTTGGTTTCGTGTTTTCTGAATAGCGTTGCTAATTTTGTTTATTAGTATGTATGTATCTATGTATTTATTATAGATTGTATTTTTTTATTCTCTTGTTTGTCTTTTCTTTATGTTGCACTTACCACGCTGTCTCTGTACCACCCTAGGGTCGACTGGTAGAAAATGCCAACGGCATTAAGTCCGCCTTTGTACAGTGTTTCACTAGTGCATAAATAAATACATATACAGGTGAGTAGCACTCTCCCTTTTTCACTAAAGAAACATGATGGTTTTATGAGTACCTAATGTCTTATGACCGCCCTTCAATCAGACTGTAACTTATGGTAAAATTGTCATGCCAAAAACTGACAAAACGTTTTCGACTCTTGTCAGTCGTTATAACTGGTTTAACTGGTGGTGGGTGCCTTTCCACCAGAGATACGCTTTGCTGTGAGAATGTAATAGCTAAGCTATGTGCTAGAGCAAGTAAGATGTGCTATGAAAATGCAGCTCAAGCTATGCGAAGTATCGAAAATACGGAAGTCACGGGAGTGACGGCGTGGTGTGGGAAGAGCCCCTCGGCTAGTTCATTTCGTATCGTTCAAGACAAACGCGAGCCTACTGTTAGGTACACTGCTCTGCACAATAGCTGGACCACTCATGGCCATCCATAGCACCCATCCACACGACGCATCGTTCTATATAAAACACGTAACTTAGTTAAATCAGTTTTCACCAGTACTATGGTATGTGACCAATGAATATGGTTTGTGGATAACAAACGAATCCATAGCAACGTTGCATAAAACATCTCTGCTGAAAAAGCAGCCTTAGAATGGCACTTAATCTAAATCTTCAGCTTCATAATTATTGTCACGCACAGGGTAGATTCTTTACCAATTTCTGAATGAAGAATTTGAAGTTGAATATTTTATTTTCAATCTTGAGCCTGAAAACTTGACAACATTTTAACTTAAAAAACACAAAATAAGACTTAATGGATAAACCGTAGCAATTAAAACAAACAGTTGCTCTGTATATCCTCGTATAGCTTAGCAATCAATGGAAAGCCACCCTCTCATCCCGACACTGTTTGGACAAAACAATTTATATTCTGATGAACATGTCCAAATGAATAATGCAATATGTTTCAAATAAATTAATCAAAGAGAAAGCGTACGCAAACGAGCTTTTTATAATACATCGCTTTGGTTTAGTAGATTGTCATATTTAGAGTACGTGTGGACCGCCTGTTCTACGGTATGCTTTGTTCAGTTGGTGATTACTGATTAAATATAATTGAATATTAAAGTATGTATTTTTTTCTGATCGCATTAAATTATTTCATGTGTTCCACAATACACATCGTCATCTTCATTTGGAAAAACTCCTTTACAGTTTCCCCGACCCAATGTATGATTTAGACCAGAGGTTCCCAATCTTTTTATAGCATGACGTCTCAGCACATAATGATGTACTTTAAATAATAATAATATTTTAAGCATAAAAGACAACTTTTGGTCCACAGTAGGTGTTTGTAGTCGATGGATGCGAGACGCGCCTCGCGCATCTCAGCCGAGACGTCCAGCAGTGTACGTCTTTCGGCTGAGATGATATGAGGTGTTAGTAACACTTAACGCGGTCACCTCCTTCTGCGAAGCAGTAATGCAAGCAAAGGAGGAAGCCGAACGCGTGAAAGAGAGGTTGGGGCATGAGCCCAGCCGCCGCAACAGAAAAGACGCCCCGGGCGTTTAGTCGCAGGGCGATTCTCGGCCACCGTGAGCGCGGGCCTGCGGACGGTGAGCATTGGGTGGCTCGGCGTTTGATCAGAACCAGGCCCGGGTCTACGGCGCGCTGTGTTCCACGCACGCCTCAAAGAGCTGTCAGCAAAGAAGTCAATGCCTGCTAGTGCTGCGGACTTTGTTCGAAAAAGGTACCGTAGCCCTGAAACGCAAAGGGTCCAGAAGGAACATGGATGGGTTTTAGTCAGTAACTTCCTCCTGCTTCACCCAGAGCGGGAGGAGTCATTTGATGATTTCCCAACCTTAAAAAAAAAACAATTAACACTGTTAGTAACTAAAATTTTAAAATACGACATGAGGACATCGTGTCATATTTGTAAAATTATGAAATTAGTTTTGGGACTTCTTGTCGTATCCTCAAAAGGTCCTTTTCTCTAAATATTCTTTTGTCTAAATGTCCATTTTTTCATGGTTTGCGACGCCTCTGGGAAAGCACTGCTACGCCCCGGGGAGTCGCAACGCACATTTTGGGAAACAGTGTTTATTTTATCCCTAGTGCTTGGCAACTGGGGGAGTGATTTATGATTTCCTATCCTTAAAAAAAAGATCAAGAAGACGGCTAGTCTAATTGTTCTGGTGGCCTAAAAAGGCCACTTTAGGAAAATCATATTAGAATCATAATATTAATCACGCAACAATCTGTCAAATTGCATTTTCATCTTTATCGCTAACGAATTAGGTTCAAGGTTAATAAGGGAAATTTGACAGTGACGGGTAGTGCGATGTGCTTTCTGCTTCTGCTTAAGTGGCCTTTTTAGACCCGCTGTAGTCCTCTTCCATTCAAATAGCCATTTTCACTAGCTCGTATTCTACAAACTACTCTAAATCCCACATTCGTATCAAATCGTGTCCCATGAGAATCAACTAATAATAATCTACAATTAATGACAATACCCCTGGAGATCAAAGTGCAGCAGCAAGTTAATGCAGGTTAAATGGCTGCGCCACTGACCTCGTTAGAAGTACTCGTAGTAACTGCACCACGTTAACAAATATTATGTGGGTCACAGATGATGGACACCGGAGATTAACTACTTACACAGGCGCTGCAGCGACATCTGTCGCAAGTTTACTGGTACGTCTCCGGTGAAGTATTGGTGGTTTAATGTATCTGTCACTAACGTATAATGAAAATGGAAATTAAGAATGCTAAATGTAATGAGTTTTTAACCGACTTCTTCAAAAAGGAAGAGGTTCTATGTTCGGCTGTATGTATCTTTTTTTTTAATGTATGTTCACCAATTTCTCTGCCAATTCTGGACCGATTTTAAAAATTATTTTTTTATTCGAAAGCCTATACTTTTGAGGTGGTCCCATTGTCACCAAGTCAGAATCTGTTGATGAGATCCCATGAAAATCGAGGGAAACCCTCTAATTTTATAAGCATATGCACTGTTTTTCATAAACTTTTTAACGCAATTCAGATATTTGTACCTGGTAATCATCATCTCATGTTGCTGAGCTGATGATGGAAGATATAAGTCAGGATCTGATGATGGGATCCCATGAAAAATGTTTGTTAAGCGATATTTTCGCCAAATGTTATCTGATTTGGATGACTCTTTTTTTGTTTGGAGGAGTATTTTCTTGGACTGGTCCTATTTAAATTTAGTAAAGATCTGATGAAGAACTTCGGAGGTAGGCAACGGAACTCTTCAATAAATGATAGCAAATGGATCAGGATGCCTGTAATCGCATGTCTGTTGATTGTTTACACCAATTCATAACATAATATCACGTAGTGCTTGTGGTTTCACTTTTTAGTGGTACCTGCGTAATAAAAAGGAAAGAGACATTTCGAGCAGTTTTGCACAAAAATATTAATTTAACACATTTTTAAACTATTAGAAGGTGCACCAACTACACTTTGAGAGATATATAGAAATACAAGCGTAAACTAAACTTCGTTTTTAAATGCAGTGCAGTGTAGATACTCAGATTTTAAAATCACTACGAAAAGCATGTTTCCTAAATTAAAATATTATGTTTATCTATATATATAAAAATGAATCCCTATTTCCGTTGGTCATCGCATCACGCTTGAACGGCTGGACCGATTTCGATAATTCTTCTTTTGTTGTGTGCGTTCTGGTCACGAGAAGGTTTTAGGCTATATATTATCACGCTATGTGCTTTGGAGGATGAGCAATATTAAAAAATGTCCGTTTTAACGACAGGCACAAGGTTTGATCCCCGGCCAGCAACAGCTATTATTTTTGTATTTATTTTGTCTTTTGAACTTTATTTTTACACCAAAGTATTGTCAAAAAAATAGTAAAATGGATTTTTTTGCACTTAAAATAACATTTAAATTTATATTTCACATTTTGCCAAATAGTTTAGAGGGGAATTGTTATAAAAACTACAACTTAATAAAACTTTGCAGATACTTATGCGTCTAACCTTAGCAATGTTTATCATCACGCTATACTTTCAAGGAGCTGAGCAGCGAAAAACCATGACATTAATAAGATTGGCTATTTTAATGCTTTGACAACGGTACTCAAAGCCTATCGGTTTAAAGACTGCTTTTCAAAAGGCTTGGTGTGGGTTCGAATCCTACCATACATGGTTATAGTTTTAATTTTGTACATATTTTTTAATTTTAGGTAGGTTTCTGTATTTTTTTTTATAAACATCCCTTTATTTCAAGATTTAAAAAACTACACTAATTACAAGAAATAATGTACAAACGCGTATAACAAAAATAAAATTAGTCATTGGGCATCAAAAAAATAATCCACATCGCTGTCAATGGCAAAAGTGGCCAGAACACTGGCAGCATTGCCGCGTTGAATCGCAATGCTGATTCTTTGGCCAAAGAATTTTTTAATTATACATTTCCTTTCTTTTTTATTTTTACCAATATTTTTGTATATTGATAACATGTTATTATAGTATTTTTTACCTTTCATCTATGCCAAAATATAATGGCCAGGTTTTTAAAGGTTAATTAACAGCAAGTCTATTCTGTAAGTAGCCATTTCGATATCGAGCTTCACCTGAGTGAGATAGCTCACAAAGTGAACTTTATTGCACACAGCATAGAGGTCTTATGTTTATACTCACCTAGGATTCCGCTGTCGAGACACGTAAATGTTGTTACAGAATAGGGGTACAGAACGCATCACGTTCAAAAGTACAAAACCAAAGTAGATAACTTTTACACATAAACCGGATAGGAATTGTGGCAATGTACATGACACCAACATTACGTAATGCAGATACCCGTAATGCCATCTATTGACCCAAATAGTACTCAACACAGCATGAGAATTACATCAGAACATATTTTTTAATTATTAGTGGTACTTTTAAAACGTCTTAAAAAAGGTGATTATTTTAATACCTTTAAAATATCGTAGATATCGTCGAAATAATATGTGGACAGTTCAACTTCAGATTTCATAGATGGCGTTATGCATTTGATCTCATTTTTTTAAATCGTCAACAGGGTTCACTTACATTGCAACTTGAGTTGCTCAAAAATGAATCTTCACGGGCCAGCATGTCATACTGCCCGCGAGTATCTGGCGAAGTCCCATGATAGAAGAGTCGCGAAAAGAGTTGAGTTAAATTGGTTAATCGGATGTCTAACTGTGTTTTAAAAAAATCTTTTCGATTTGCGTTCCTGATTCGAAATAAATTGAGAATTAACTTGATTCATCAAGTAATTTCTTAACTTTGTAGTTTGAAGAATAGCACCATTCATATAGCGCAAAATAATATCAGCATACTAAAGATCAAAAATGCATACATATGGCCTATTATGGCCCGACGCCATAAAGAAGGCTGTTAAAGGCAGCATGCACAGAGTGATCTCATGGGTACGCGTTGTGTGTGGTCGCGATCCTCGGCATTGAAGAAACGACGGAGAAGAAGAAAAATGCGAACATGGTATAAGAAAGCCAGTCAAATGCGCATTATTTCACGAATATTGTTAAAAATTGACAATGGCATACATCACAATCAAGAGATGGTTAAATTATTTTAGAAGATAGCCTGTGTTGTCCCGTTGCTTAAGCATTAATTCATTACTTCTGTGAACGGGGAGCCCACCGACCACGCAGACCATCAATACAGATAATATTGACAAATGTTTTTGGGAAAAATAAGGAAATTATTTCCATGAAAACGCGAAGGAAGAAAATGATACATACCATCCGATTAAATTTTATGATTTCTATTTTTAAAAAGTAGTTTCTAAAAAACTTTTCAAAGGCACTCTGTTGAAAATCACACGTATCCCAACAAACTGTAATAGTAGCTGAAATAAGATTTCGGCTGATTGCTCCGGCATGACTAAAAACTGTTCAATTCTCAGTGAAGCAAAAGCTCAGGGTCAAAAATTATCCGTTGCAGGTTTCACCCTCCAGTGGATCATGGGAAACTCTTGATTCCCGGGTAGTGACGCCAGAGACGAACTCGCGAAGGTAGTTTCCGAAACGGTACTGCCGGACCTGTACCCACTTCTCATCTTACCTTTCTCACTGATTTGTACATGAATTTGCCAGAGATCAACTGAACTTCAAGACAGCAAATGATCACGGGCTACAAATTACAGGCAGTCAAAAATGGCAATGTTAAGCCTATACATGCGACTAACTAAGCCACTTCTCAACTCAAGTAGAAATACCCTCCGAATAATAATAGGTATAACTGCGTGTCATTGCTCCCTGAAAAAATATATTTTCAATATTCACTGCGGCACAATGGATCGATGTTTTAAAAAGGTGGCTGGCAGCGGATGGACGCTGACTGCACAAGACCGGGATGGTTGGCGCTTTTTGGGAGGCTTACATTCAATAGCGGACGGCAATTGTCTGAAATGATGATGATGATAGTCGCCATAGACAGCCCAATGTGCACAGGTTGCTTCGATACCGAGAAATCAGTCGCCGACTTCAGTCTGGAAATGAAGCCATTGCTACCCGACGTGCAAAAATCCTCGGAACGATGAGGATCCTCAGCGAAACCTATATGCGTAGCTTTGCTGGCTACCTTTGCCAGGACTCCTAAGCATAACGGCGCGAATGGGATAATCTCAATTGTACTCTCTCCGTTGCAAGGGTAGTCTTCCCTTCTGGATAGAGTTTCCCATTACAACTCTATGTAACTCTATCGCGTGGTAACAACCCTAGCAACTTTCTTCCACATCGTGTATAGAAAAGCGTAATTATTAAAACGTTTCTCATTACGAATAGGTACTTACTAAGATTGGTCGGCGTTTTGAATAGAAGAGGTGATATAGCCAATGCCTTGCATTCTAAGGGGGTCAAGCAATGCTAGAAGTTAACTGTTCGTATATCTTATCTCACATTGGTTGCTGGAGAGGGCAATGCTTGGAGTTTCCTTGCGTGATCGAATCAGGAATGATGATATTCGTAGAGAACCAAGGTTATCAAAAAAGCCCGAAGGATCGCCAAACTAAAGTGGCAGTGGGCAAGGCATATTGCTCGCAGAACAGATGGTCGATGGGGCCGAAAAATTCTGGAGTGACGACCGCGTATTGGAAGACGCAACGTTGAAAACCTACCCACAAGGTGGACCGACGAAGATCGCGGGTAGCCGATGTATGCGAGAGGCGCAGAACCGGTCGCTGTGGCGACGCTTGAGGAAGGCCTATGTCCAGTAGTAGAGGTCATTCGTCTGATATGATTATATTTCACCTTAGCGATCTTACCTAGCGACACCATACTATACGACATACACGCAAACAAAGTCGCGTGCAACAGCTATATATCTTTTTCTAATCTTCTAATGAATAAAAATCGCGGATCACAGTGTTTGTTATAGACCGATTTGTATGAAATTGTTGTGTTTATTTATATGGCAATACAACATTTGCCGGGCTAGTATTATTATAATTTTCACAAATCAATAAAAATAGACAAAGACAATATAAATCAGAGTTCAAGAGCGGCAGCTTATTACACCACTTCTAGTTATAAACAAATTCACTTTTCACGTAGATGTGACGTCACGCGCAACGTGACGTAAAATTTACGTGACAAAAGAAAAACATGCATCCAATATACACCGTGAAATTTTAATGGTTGTTTTCCCGCAGCAAAATGATTTCGTCTTAATACAATCGAGTTATAAAAAAATGGAAGATGCTTGGGTGCCGTTAATGCCGTATCCCTACGCATGAGAACTTATTTTGCTCTGAGCATTTATGAATCGCTATTCACTTATAGGCAGCGGGTGCGTTTTGCGTACCTACGTCGCTAGTGAATTACTATTGTTTCTTATGCTTTTGAGTTTAAAAATATTATTCTAAATTATTTGAAAACAGAAATATTATTGTTTTGTAAGTTCAACGTTGTTTCGATAGTATTACTGATGGCTAATCGTTCTGCTGCGGGAAAACAACCATTAAAACTTGACGGTGTATTTTTGTATCTGATGAACTCTTTGAAACTTGAACTTCTTTGAAATCTTCCCCATTCATTAAATAATACTAGAGCCACCTACAATTGACGGAGAATGGAGACAAGCGATGTGACGTCACACAAAGAACGGATATTGTTACTCCGCAGCTGCACAGTGCATGTGTCAATCTGATTGATTCATACAATACTGTTTCAAGATAGCCCTGTGTTTCCTTGATAAAGCAATGTCTAATTAGTTATTGTGTTTATTTAGATTATCTTAACAAAGATGATTAAAAACAAAAGCCAGCCAAGTGCAAGTCGGACTTGCACACGAAGGGTTCCGTATCATAAAACGAGAAAAAACATATTTCGTGTATGGGGCTCTCTTTAAATTTAAATTTAATTTAATTATTTGTTGTGATAGTGGCAACAGAAATGCATATTATGTCAAAATTTCAATTGTCTAACTATTACGGTTCATGAGATACAGCACGCTGACAGACAGACGGACGGAAGGACGCACGGACGTACAGCGGAAGCTTAGTAATATGGTTCCGTTAGTTATCCTTTGGGTACGGTTGTGAAAAAAACCGTCTTCAATGGATTTTGAGGGACGTCGTAGAAGAGCACTTGTTTAGCAATACTAACCGGTAGTTGTTATGTTTGCTATTCTTCTACAGTGCATCAACAATGTTTGCGGTTTACGCACAGACTGTTTGAAGTCTGACCTGCCACGAAATGATAGAATCGCTGCTCAGCAGACTGCGTTGGAGTAGCGACAGCATAATGTGGTCTAAATGTGACTTTTTATTTGTACTCGTTTGCATTAACGTGAACGTCCAACTGTATTGTAAATGGATAAGCGCCGCGTGTTGGAAGACTTTTTATGACTTCAAACAGCCCGCTGACAGACAGACGGACGGACGGACAGCGGAGGCTTAGTAATAGGGTTCCGTTAGTTACCCTTTGGGTACGGAACCCTAAAACACAAGGAGGTTCTCAATTCGGTTGTTTTTTTTACGCTTGTTATCTCATAACCCCTTCATTTTGAAGTGATTAGGAAATTTTACTTTTTATGTAACAGGATATACTTTCCCATTGGTCCCATACAAATTTCATCAAAATAGGTTCAGTAGTATGGTTTTTGAATCGAAATAGCTGGAAAAAAGGTCATCCACATAAACGAAATAGCGCTTCTTGCTTTTCAGTAACTTTCGAGTGCTGTAGGTGTTACCACAAAAAAACTGAAAAACAAAATTTTTAGAAAAAAAAAAAAACATTTTTAATTTCGGTAGTCGGTATTTTTTTCTTCGTATTTTAAATTTATTTTATACGTAGTGTTTTTTTTTTATTTTAGTTCGGTTGTATTTTTTCTAAATACATTGACACATGAGTAAATGGACGTTTGCGTACGAACAAAAATTCGCACTAATATAAGAGCTCTAAACATATTGATAGAAGAAGAAAACTCAGAACTAAGTCACTTTTACTTATGAACGACTAACACAGCCATAAAGGCCTTTGAATTTTCTTATTAATATATCAGGATGGTCAAGTGAACTTCGGACCACCTAAAACTGATTTGATTGTGATGCGTTTTATTTTCTAATCCCCGCCAGAGGGCACAAAAAAAAATACATCGGTCAAGCCGTATTTGAATTTCAGCGAAAGTAACGAGCAATTGGTTTATATATATGTACTAGCTGACTCGACAAACGTTGTTATGCTCAATAAAAATTAAAAAAATAGTCTACGACCTACGAATACTAAGGTTTAGTGCCATTTTTTGCTTGGATACTCACAATTTCAAGTTTATTGTCAACGCAAATTCGAGGTGGGGGCCTGGTGATCCGTCACACAGGATATTCTAGTATAGACTCCAGTCTCTCACAAAGGATCATAATTATATGTTTCACCTTGTTTGTTATTTAACTTATTTTTGTAAACATTATATGTATACCGATGTGAACCTTTGTGAAGAGTGAAATAAAGATATTTGTACTCGTATTTGTATTGTATTCTCAGACCAACCGAACATACACAAAAAAAAACATAAAAATCGGTGAAGCCGTTTCGGAGGAGTTCGATAACAAACACCGTGACACATTTTTATATATTAGAATATATAGATAAATAGAAAACTATTCATATGAACAAAGCTGTTTTGCCTCTGGTGTGAGCACTGCCTTAGGTAGTACTTCAGTACCTCGATTAACAATCGGTGCAGCAACAATACTGTTGCCACATTCAATAACATGACACAAAGCGCGGATATTGTTAACCTGTAAATGCTCCTATCAATCCGATTGATTCACACAATATTACCTATCGGAGACAGGAATCTGTGTATTTCCTTGATAAGGAGATACTAATTATCTTATTGTAGATAACAGTCGATCAAGATTGCATTGTCATAGGACAGATTCAGCATTAGTACAAAACTGAGTCTATGGTCCTGCGGGTCTAAAAAGGCCACTATAACAGAATCATAATATTAACAACACAACAATTTGTCAAATTGCATTTTCATTCTTATTGTTAGCGTATTAGGTTCAAGATTGATTGAGAAAATTTGACAGTGACTGATTCTGCTAAAGTGGCCTTTTTAGACCCCCTGTAGTGGTATTCTGCAAAAACATTTTCGTGTCTCGACAGCGGAATCCGAGGTGAGTATCAAATTCGTATTTATATAAGACCTTCATCATCAATCAGCCTATAACAGTTCACTACTGGTCATAGGCGTCTCCAAGTGCACGCCATTTAGCTAGATCTTCGGCAACTCTCATCTAGTCGCTATCAGCCACCCTGCGAAGATCGTCGCTTCACTTAGCCTGAGGACGTCCTATCGTTTGCCGATTCGCGGACTCCACTCAAGAACTCGTCTACGCCATTTTTTTTTTGTAAGGATCTGAAATCATCAAATGACTCCTTTCGCTCTGAGCGGAGCGGAAGGGAGTGTCAGACTCTTACTGACTAAAACCCATCCGTGTTCCTCCTAATGCCCTTTGAGTTCCAGGGCCGCGGCGTCTCTTTCGGATTCCGCACCCCGGCAGGCACTGGCCCTAGCGGGCCCCGTCTCCCATGCTAACAGCTCCTTGAGGCGCGCGTGGAACACAGCGCGCCGCTGACCCGGGCCTGGCATTGATCGGACGGCGACCCACCCAATGTTTGCCGTCCGCAGGCCCAAACTCGTCTACCCCAACGGTCATCGGTTCTACGGCTAATATGTCCGGCCCATTGCCACTTCAGCTTGCTATTTCTGTGAGCTATGCCCACAAAACATATAAAGTCCATTCAAGACCTTATGTATATTGATATTGTTAACTGCCTCCGTGGTCGAGTGGTTTAGGTGTTTGCCTTGTGACCCGGTGGTCGTGGGTTCGATTCCCACGGGAAGCATACTTTGTAAATTTGTTTCCAGTTTGGCTAGGACATTGCAGGCTTGAATCATCTGATTGTCTGATAAAAAGATGAGTCTGCGCTTCGGAAGGCACGTATAAAGCCAGTGGTCCCGGCCGCCAAATGGCGATTGTCAAATAAACCATGCCAGAGACCCTTGAGGCGGTTTAGAAACTCTGACACTAGGGTGTGTGGGGTCGTTAGAACTTACTGCCCACACGATGAGAAGAGTAATTTATATTGTTTGTACTCGTAATAAAACTTACTTAGTGAGCTCTGTCACTCAGGTAATCCTCGATATTGAAATAGTTATTTACAGAACAGCTCTTCTGATGGTGATTACGTCAGCATTATTTATTTATTAAATGGCTTATCAACCTATTATCATAAGGTATCCAAACAAGCCTCCAACGTAATCGAAAATATCTAACAAGTTCTATGAATTCCTGACTATTATTATTATAAGAGTTCTTTAACACCAGGTGCGTAGTAGGTAGGCGGTGCGAGAATGAGTACCTGCGCTGAGAAAATATGGGATTGTTTCCTCCAAAATTGTTAATAGGTGTACAATGTAAAACTGTACAGCTTTAAGGTTAAACCGACTTTACGTCATCATCATCATCATCCACAGCCCAACTTCGCCCACTGCTGAGCATAGGCCGCTCTTTTCTTGTGCCAATGCCCCACGTTCCTGTACCAGCCTCATCCAGGTTCTACCTGGAATGGCAATAAGGTCATTCGTCTAGCTCGCCGCCGGCCGACCAACATTTCTTCTTCCAGTCCTCAGACGCCTCTCCGTCACTGCCTAATCCACTTATATGCGTCATGCTTGGCGCAAATAAACGCTTTTTCTTTCTTTCTATCATCACCGTGCCTTGCTAGATGACCTGCCTAGCTCCATTTTAGGTAGGCATCTTCAATAAAATCTTGGATCAGCCAAATAGCGATGATGCGAAGAGTCTGTTTAGGTTCATGGCCCAGATATGACTAAATTACGATTATAAAAAAAAAGAAACTGTAAGTACAGGTAGGTACAAGTACCTTCTAGCTCATAACAGTCAGAGTTCGCTATGCATAGTATATAGCGGACTCTATACAGCGCGCATGCATTCCTCGCTCGCATCCCAGCTTTATTGCATGAACCTACTACCGAGCGCCGATAGCCCTCTTCCACCAGAGCTGCACTGACTCAGACTTGAAAAAAGAAATGATCCCATTGGTGGAATTCTTCCCCACGCACCACCTAGCTACCTCGCACATCTTTGATAGACAACACCATTTCATAACCGGCGAATGTACCCACCTAATGTACAACCGCGTATTCAATAGAACGAAGCTCCAAAGCTGCAAATTATAATGAGATCTGTATTCACAAGCGTTGTAACACAATATCAATTTATACTGGGAATTAATGCTCAGAACTCCATATTGGGTTTATCGAGAATTTACCTTATGTTCTGTGTTAGATTCCGAGAATAATAAGCGCAGGATAACGGTGGTATATAGTTTCCGTACATGGTTAAAAAACGAATTGTTTTCACAATAGCTGAGCAACGGGCTTCTTAGAACCTTGTTACAGGTTTGGTTCCAGCTCGGAAAAGCCACAAAACAGCAGAAAAAGAGTAGAGCGGAGTATACACAAAATTATACCGCGCAATTTCTCTGCAATGTTATTTTAATATATAAAACTAGGTGCGCAACTTCGTCTGCTCCGCTCCTATTGGTCTTAGCGTGATGATATATAGCCCATAGCCTTCCTCGACAAAAAGGCGCCCATAGAAATTTCGAGAAATCCTCTCTTAGTCCCTACGGAGTGCAGATAAACTACACGCCAAATTTCAGCTTTCTACGACCAGTAGTTTCGGCTGTGCGTTGTCTGTCAGTACCGGAAGAATTTTATAAATTTAGGTTTTTTTTACTATTGATAGGCACGCGTTTGACTACTATCTCACCTGATGGTAAGTGATGATGTGGTCGAAGATGGAGCACGCTTGCCTAGAAGTAACCTATTCACTCTTGACTTAAAGACTCCCAGGTTGTAGCTATCAGGAAACACAGACTCCGGCCGGGAATTCCACCCCTTAGCTGTTCGCACTATGAATGTGTTCCCAAAACGTTTTGTGCGTGTGGGTGGGATGTCCACCATGTACTGGCCACCATGATTTAGAGATTAGAGAAAAACCAAACCTTACTTTTCAGTTCCTTTTCGCCGCAAGAGCGTTGGTCTATTAAATACTATGCTTTAAACTCAACTATCATGATCGTCATCTGCCTAGTCTTTTCCCAACTATCGGTCGACTTCCAGTAAAACTGAATTCGGCTGAATATCGGTCATTTACGAGGAGCGACTACCTACATTCTTTAACTGGGTTACACGGTACTTCTTGGCAAGACTGTGTCAGATATTAGGCTTCTAACAATGCGTTATAATTCCATTTTAAGTTTTTATTATTGTTTACACAAGTGTTGTGCACACCTATAAGTGACAAAATCACCGCAAAACTGTTAAATAGAATAAATTAATTGTAATGATTCAGTGAATAAGTCGTTGGTGTGTCAATAAATAAATAAACAGCTTAGCGTGATTTCTGAGGCACTGAGGAATCTCAATAAACCGACCTTGGCAAGCGTTGCTTAACCTTGAAGATCGACCCGTGCGGCTGTTATAGTTTAGCCACGATCTCCTCATCTTTCAACTGGAATATAAACACAATGATTGTCAACGTTGCTGTATTCAATTCACTTTCAAAACCAAACCAAAACTGTAAAACCTTTTTTTTGTGTTTGATAATATCAAACACTGTTTTCATAATAATTATCACACTCCCTCATAATAGCTTATTTAGATAAGAGACAACGTCAGATGGCGGCGAAACGAGCCAAGTTTGAGTCTCACGGGAAACCCGCTTTATGGTTGTGTGCAAAATTAATGACATACGCCAAATTGACAGCTTGATACAAGCGAGGTAGTCTTTGTAGAGTTTGATAGCAATGTTTCGGTGATAGGTTTAGTGGTATTTGATTGCTATAATTAAGTGGGTTTATACAAACTCGCAAGTAGCTTTGTTTTGCAACTTGGGCACGCCCTTTATGTCAGGTGGCTTACCTATTAAGTTTGGTTTGCATTGTTTTTATGCTTGAATTGTCTGACTATGATGGCATACTGGAGTTTGCTGGCTTACAAGTGGCAAATTATTTAGGTTTTTGGATGTATGTGTTACCCACGTTATACTATTTTTTTTGTAACAAAACTTTTCATTCTGTTGTACATTCAGTCAAAAAAGTATCGGGAATGGATGATTTGTTTATGGTTCCAAATTCAAATTTTTGTAGTTGTTAGATTGGCACAACTGTTTTCCATTTTGGCGCGGAGTTTGAGTTGCATCTGTTATTTATATTAAATACAGTGCTGGTTTTAGTAATATCATATATAGTGTGTATTGCGAATTTTATAATGGACAAAAATATCGAACAAAGAGTTTGTCTTAAATTTTGCATCGCCAATGGAATTACGTGTTCGGAGTCACTGAAAATGTTACAGAAGGCTTACGGTGAATCAACTTTATCAAAAACTCGTGCTTATGAGTGGTTCAAAGCGTTCAAAAGCGGTCGAGATGTGATGGAAGATTTGCCTCGCTCTGGTAGGCCGTCAACGTCTGCAACTGAAGTTAACATCGCAAAAGTGAAGGAAATAGTGACTGAAAATCCCCATTCAACTCTGAGAGAGATAGCCGCCGAACTTTCTGTATCTCACGAGTCGATCCGTACCATTTTAACTAATCATTTGGGTATGAAACATGTTGCTGCTCGGCTAGTCCCAAATGATCTGAATTTTCTCCAAAAACTCAATCGCATGAAAGTTGCTGAGAACATGCTAGAACGAGTCAGTTCGGGCCCAACATTCATGAAACGCATTGTTACTGGTGACGAGACGTGGGTTTACGAGTTTAACATGCAAACTAGTCAACAAGCTTCGGAGTGGCGCCTTCCAACTGAACCAAAACCGAAAAAACCACGCCAAAGTCGATCAAAAGTCAAAGTCATGTTGACTGTTTTCTTTGACTATCGCGGTGTTGTGCACTCTGAATTCTTACCGGAAGGTCTAACGGTAAATAAGGAATATTATTTGAGCGTTATGCGGCGTTTAAGAGAGCAAATTCGACGAAAAAGGCCAGATTTGTGGAATGAAAATTCTTGGATTTTGCACCACGACACTGCGCCTTCGCACAAGGCTATCATTGTGAACGAATTTTTAACCAAACACTCAACAAATACCATCCAGCAACCACCATATTCACCAGATATGGCTCCTGCTGACTTTTTTCTTTTTCCTAAACTCAAATTATCACTTCGTGGCACCCGTTTTCAATCGATAGAAGACATAAAGGAGAATTCGCGGCGAGAACTGAACTCAATTCCGGAAGCAGCGTTTAAAAAATGTTTTGATGAATGGATTATTCGTTGGCGCAAGTGTATCGTTTCTAAAGGAGCATACTTTGAAGGTGAATAACAGACATTTTGTGTATTATTGACCTTTTCCCGGTACTTTCTTGACAGAGTAGTATTAATGCGAGTTCTTCTAACTCAACAGACAGATGTGTTCTCCACAGCTAAAACACTAGGAAGTGGTGACGGGTGGGCGTTTTGGGGGACTGTCTAATTGTAAACGTTGACGTTCAAAAAATGCTGACACTCAGCCTAATTTGAATAAACTACTTTTGATTTGATTTGACTTGCAACTCCTCGTTTTTGCAATTTAATGAACCGATTTTATTGAACTTTGATTCTGAACGCAAGAACCTAGATCTAAAAAGTTTGTTCAGAACTTTTGCGAAAAAGTTGGAGAAAACTTTAAGGTTTCTATAGAAAATGAAAAAATGGCTCTCTCTTCCTCAGAGCTCTATTTCGAAAAAGTTATTAACTAACCTATTAAATTTAGGTACCTACTTATCTTGTGTATTGCGTCAAATCGGTATGTCCATATCAAAAATGTCTTCAGAACTTATATGAAACTGCTGGAATAAAAACTCATAACTAAAATCTAAACTAAATCAATTTGATGAGTATTATTACGAAAGCAAAGCAACAAAATCTGTACTCCTGAATTTAGCCTCGTGGGAATTTAATTTATGTGTTTCTGCATTTCTGCAACATTAATAAGAAACTTAATTAACTGCTTGATGCTTAGTAGACATTATTTATGAATTGAAATATATTGTGAGTTTATCGTTCAGCAATTCACAGGTGTATATTTTTGCGATCGACGGCGGCACGGCGGCTTCTCGTGTCTGGCCTGATTCAATCCATGGTCCGGAGCGAGGAGGCATGGGAAGAAGTCACCTCTTTTATTTCCAGATTTTTTATTTGTTTTTATTTTGAAGAAGACGCCCCGGCGTCGGGAGTCGCAGGGTGTTTCCCGGCCAACGTAGGCGCGGGCCTGCGGTCAACGAGGTTTGGGTGGCTCGTCAGCATGGAAGGCGGGGCCCGCTAGGGCCAGTGCAGTGCCGGCCAGGGTTGAGGAGTTTGTTCGAAAAAGTCACCGCGGCCCTGGAACGCAAAGGGCATTAGGAAGAACACGGATAGGTTTTAGCCAGTAAAAGTCTGACACGCACTTCTGCTCCACCTAGAGTGGGAGAAGTTATTTGATGATTTTTGATCTTTAAGAAAAGGTGTGTGTCCCTTTAATGCAATGCGAGTTTCGTTAAAAACAGACTAGTAAATGAAATGTTCTATCGACACAGTTTAATTTCACTTTTGTTTCAGAGGTATTGTATTCGTATGATACCAAATTAATATGTAGGTAGATATTAGAGGTATAGAACCAACATGTTGAAGAAGTAAAAAAGCTGAAAAATCGTAGTAATAAAGCTGACATTTGGCATATAGATACCTTGGGGAGATTAGAGGAGCACTAAGATAGAAAGTTTCCGAAATTTTTACGAGAACGGGAAAAAGCGGGACATTCGCATATTATAAAAATACAGTAACACGAATTAAATTAAAGTTATTATTTCCTGTTTCCTTGTAGCTAAACCATGATTCAACTCACCACAGCTTAAACCCAACATCTTCAGTAACAAGTCAAATGACACCCACTAATTACCCAAACACCCCGGGCAAACCGCAACGTGACCGCCACATATAGTTATTTACCAGGCTGCCCAGCGTCGCAAACAAATTACAAGCGTCGGCCAATCCGTCCTTTGTCCGGGCTGACTAATGTGCGATACGGCTGTAATTCCGACCGGCCAATAAGCGCACTGACCGGCTACAGCCGTTACTCAGGACTGAGGTGTGTGATTTGTGATGCAGTTTCGTAGATCGATGGTTTTTTTGCTTCTGGGGTTCATACTTTGGCCACTTGTCTGAAAAACACAAGTCAGATACGACGAAACCCTATTACTAAGCCTCCGCTCTCCGTCCATCCGTCCGCCTGTCTGTCAGCGGGTTGTATCTCAAGAACCGTAATAGGTAGATAGTTGAAATTTTCACAAATTGTGTATTTGTATTGTCGCTATAACAACAAATAATAAAAATTAAGGTTTATGGTACGGAACTCTTCGTGTGAGAGTTCAACTCGCACTTGCCTGTATTTTTGTTTCTGGGGTTCTCTGCCATGACATACGAACTATTAAAATAGAACGGAAGTCTCACAAATGCAATCCGGTGCGAGGGACATATTGCTCAAGTGTGAGCGCAAACACAGATGTGCTCTCTCTCCGTTCACTCTCAAAGCCCGATTGGATGATTATTCGACACAGGCGTAGGGACCATCGACTTTACGTGCTTTCTGAAGAACGTAGATATCACACCGTCAATTTAAAAAACCCATGCTGCTACTGAAAAATTCTTAATATTAAAGAAATCCAATAACACTTTTGCATGCCTCAACTGTCGCATTTGCAATCACGAGATCAACAACAATATACTTACTGAAAACATAATACAGATTTATCTTATTGTTTAACTTAACGTTAAACATTTTAACAAATACCTAATTTACCAAAACATACACACCCCAATTCCCAAAAAACTCCCCAACGACTAATTCCACTTAAAAAACTCATTAAAACCCATGGAAAGACAAAGATATGTTATGATAATACATGTATGAAGCTCATGCCATGGTGCGTCAGGATGTGACGGCGTAATCGCTTCCGCAAAATTATGGTGTCCCTGCGACTAAATTATTAACTGCGAGAGGAATAAGGAACAGAGTTAACTCTTTTGTTAACATACGCGTGCCGTTATAAAAATAAGATTAGAAGGTTCATTAAAGCAAAAATAACTTGTGGAATATACTAAGAGTTATGAGATAACTTCATTATAAGTTCGTGAGCCATCAAGTAATTACTACGGATAACTAAAGTCAGGTATTTTGGGATTGTATGTAGTATTCTGGAATTTTTTACGGCTTGATAGCTTGCAGCTCCATGGCTGTTTAAGTACTGTGTCAATACACAGTACTCAAATACCAACGTATTGGTGATGCATGATCAAACTCTCTATAAATAAAAAAAACGTATTGGTGACGTCACTCACTCTAGATATTTGTATGTAATTGACTCACCCACTATTTGGCCAAAGAATAATTAATTAATGGTTTCTTTGCCACATTTTTACTCTTCTTCTTCGTGTGGCTCGCACGATAGTACTAGCCAAAACTTCAAATAATTGCTATTTTTCAGGGTTCCGTACCCAAAGGGTAACCAACGGGACCCTGTTACTAAGCCTCCGCTGTCCGGCCTCCCATCCATCCGTCCGTCTGTCAGCGGTATATCAAGAACCGTTGTAGGTAGACAGTTGAAATTTTCATAGAATGTGTACTTTCATCAGTGCTAAAGTAACAAATAATATAAATTAGCTAACCCATACAAGAAACGAGTTTATTTCGTTTTATGGTACGGAACCTTTTGTGTGCAAATCGGACTTGCACTTGGCCGGTATTTGTTTGTTGAATTAGCCTTCTGCCTCTGTAACCATCTCACACATACGAACAAAGCCTTATTTATTAAATAAACAAGCAACAGCATAAAGGGAATGTATTCTCATTATAACTTGGGGAGGAACTAATTAAATTTTTAAAAGGAAATTCATCCACGTTCAGTGAGATAAAAGATAATAAATTGCTTCTAAATCTAATAATAATTGATTAAGAGTCCTTTATTAGTTACTAGCTTGCGTAGAATTAAAGAAGTTGGAGGTACTTCAGGATGTTTTTATAAAGATTACTTACTTGAGATATCTTTTTCTTTGTTAGATAAGTGTTTGTTATGATGAAATAATAGCGTTCTCAGACTTTTTGGTAGAGGCTCGTGGAATCGAGTGGGTAGTTAGATTTTTATTTTTATAAGAAATACTTGTAGAATTAGAATTCTTAGTTTACTGAGTGTTTTAGGAGTTAAATTACTAAAGAAGGAAAACAATTCTTAATACAAATTTAACATTTTTAACAAACCTAAGGTTATTTAAGGTCAAAAAAGGTAGGTAAGGTGGGTAGGTTTAAGGTTAATTATATCGAAAAGCCCAATTCATTTCAATTAAGTCGTAAACAGGCACTTTTGAATTTTCGAAGTCTTCCCCATCATTTGAATATGGAGAAGAACGTTCATCAATAAACAGTTTAAAAATTTTGGTTAAATCATTCATTTCGAAATTCCCTTTTAGGCTCTTATTAAACCCAATATAAGGCCGCCTATCCATTTGCGCGGAGCGAGGCAGCGGAGCGGAGAAACGGAGAAATATTAACCAATCATGCCAGCCAAAATATCAGTGATTCACGAGGTGCGGAGATTTCATGCAATTCCATTGGTTAAAATTTATTTGTTTCTCCGCTTCGGTGCCTTGCTACGCTGTTTTGGATAACATTCAAGATTCAAGATTCAAAGCATTTTATTTCAAATAAACCATTTACAGGCTCTTTTGAAACGTCAAGGTCGGTCAGTCAAAAACATAGAAGCTATTTGCACGTTCCAAAGCGTAGATCTCTATGGAGAAGAACGTGCAAGAAACTCCACGGACACTCTTTTAAATCATGTGCTTTTTTACAAAATTCTAAATTACATATACTTGTTGCTTCTGCATGTGAGGACAACGCAAAGGAAAAAAGAGCTTATTATAGGTATTTAAAATATAAAGATTAAAATAAGCCAATGGCAGTTAAGAGATGACCAATCTCAACCGACGGCGACCGTTCATGTACATGTCGCGTGTATCGGCACCATTCAGCTCAACCATTTCGAAGAGAACCAAATGATCCAACCCACGCGCCGCCATCAGCGAGACATTTGAGTGAGCATGACATGCTCTCAACCACCATGCTCGTTCATGTCCAACAAGTAAAACTATAACTAATTACATAATATGTAAATGGCTTCATGGTAAAAAAAAATATGCTTCTACTTTACACAAAACTATGTTTGTCAAAAACCAAATAATAAAAATAAATGAACAAAAACAATGATTAAGTTCTTACACCAAAAATAATAAATAAATAATTATGTAAGTACCTATAAAAAAGAGAGTGAGCATGTCTTCCAAATATAAAAACCTAACAAGTGGACCCAAGCAGCTATGACTGAGCAGGATTGACACCCTACACTTGCATTTGCTCATAATCACGCATTAAGGCACGCTGCCGCATACGTTTTACTCCACTACTTAACTTTCCTATACTAAAGAGCATAATAATAAAAGATTCAACTGAACCCTATTACTCTCGCTGACCAAAACCAGCGAACGAACGGTCGAAACAATCGACCTCGCTAATCCGACCAATCAGTTCAACAGAATCGTGTTAAATAACTTACTTAGCCCCTGAACCCCCGAGCCACGAGCCACGAGCCTGGGATCCGACTGGATCCGGACATGGCAATGCCATTCTAAACTTGACTAATCCCGGCTTTGCTTCGAAGTCACCCTGTACAACCGCTTGATAGCAGACGAGTATTTATTTATTTAAGGATCTCGAACAAGGGGTATACACACAATTTATTACAGACTTTTGGATATTATTTGGGTATATTAATATAGTGTACCCTTTCAATTAATTTTTTTTTTAAATGTATAAAAACAAGATATTGATTATAGAGTCTCCTTCATCATTACCCAGTTAATGGGTTGTGGAGGTCTGGTAGGTAGCCGCTCCGCGTAAAACACTGGTATTCAGCTGAATCTGGTTTGACTAGAAACCGACCCCAATATAGTTGGGAAAAGGCTAGGCATCTGCCTAGCCTTTTCCCAACTATATTGGGGTACTATATTGGGGCTATTTGGGGCATGATGATCATCATCTGATGATGATGATCATCATGCTAAGACCAATAGGAGCGAAGCAGTAACGAAAATTGTGACGCAGACGAAGTTGCGCGGATCAACTAGTCTATACTGATATATAAAGCTGAAGAGTTTGTTTGTTTGTTTACTTGAACGCGCTAATCTCAGGAACTACTGGTCCGATTAGAAAAATTCTTAGCATGATGATATATAGCCTAAAGCCTTCCTCGATAAGTGGGATATCTAACACTGAAAGAATTTTTCTAATCAGGCCAGTAGTTCCTGAGATTAGTGCGTTCAAGTAAACAAACAAACAAACTCTTCAGCTTTATATAGAAGTATAGATAAGATAAGATTCTGCAGTGGAGGATTTTTATTCTAACAGTTGTATGTTAGAATAAAAATCCTCCACTGATTAATTCGTTCAGCCGATTTGCAATCTGTCAAAAAACCTTAATTTCCATACATTTTGACAGAATGCGAATGAGAACGTTGCTTGAAAATGAGTAGAATTGGCACCCAGTGGTACGTTCTCGTGTATTAATCTCCAACAATTAGCCATTTTCCACAAAACAAGTGTGAAATAATAGAAGAATCCACACATTGTCACACGTTAAAAGCAGCAAATGCGTGCAGAAACTTACGAAATTGTGAGATTGTAACGTGTCACATTTTCTTTAATCATTACCATCATCGTCATAACAGCCGGAAGACGTCCACTGCTGGTCATAGGCCTCCCCCAAAGAGGGGGGGTTTGCCATGATCGCCACGCTTGGCAGGCGGATTGGCGATCGCAGTGTTTGGTGTTGCTTTTCACATTGGGTCTCTCATCTAACAGGTCCCCCCATTTCGCTAAGTTAAGCATCAAAAAGATTAACAGAGTAATTAAAGCTTGTTACATCAATTTGAATCTGAAAACCAACAAACAGATTATGTAAAGACTAGACCAATACTATTACCGCTACAATGGTATACTGATCAAAAGTTGTGGAGATTCCAATTTATTAGTTTGGACTAGTTTTGCGATTCCGCCGCTAACACCACAATATTTAGCTTCATTAGGGCAAATTAGAAGAGTTGCTAGAACTGCTTAGTGTGTTCTAGTTTGTTCTGGTGGTTATTAACTGACCTGATATTCCGTGTTAGTTTTGCTCAAGTTTGAAATAGTTCAAATAGTTACAATTAACAAAGATAAAATTAGCAAAATAAAATTAGCATCCTCTCTTTTGGAAAGGGAATGTTAATTTTATTTTACTCTCTAGATTACGACGAATAAATTTTCCTCACTGAGGTCAATTTTAATATGTCAACCTTACTAAATACGAAAGCATATACGCATGTCTATACGTTAACGAGGCAAAAGGAGTATGATCGAAGCAGTTCTGTTATATATGCCTGTAGTCACTAGGCAGAAACTACGAAATCAAGAACTATTAAGAACCATGGGAAAAAAGCGAGTAAGTACAAACTCAATCGCTTTTTTTTTCGTATGAAAGTCATGAAACTTATTACTGTCTGTATTTATTATTTTCTCTTCTAAGTGTTTGGTGTGTACATAAATAAATAAATAGTTTGTGCATAAGAGATCATTAGAGATAATCCCAGCGTTTTTATACTTACTTTGTTTTCTTTAACTATTCTTCGAAAGATTCGCAGCCTCATCAAGCACTCACATACTTAAAAAGAACTCTATCTCTCCGTCATTGATCGCTTAAGGCCGACAATAGAGTCTGAGGTGCTAACAGCGATTTGTTAGAGCACAATGAATGTGCAGAAGATAGCAGAGTCAGAGCCATTAATCCTAATAACGGCCTCGCTGTGTCGAACTTTACAAAGATAGCCTTTGAAAAAAACGGCAATAATATTAAGTGTTGGAAGATCATTAGATTTTAGAGATACGTTGATACAGTGGACTTTATGTACTACTTGTACACTGTATTTTATGTACTACGTAATAAAACAGGCATTAATTTTCTAAGACGTTGAAAAAAGTGGATTTTTGTTATTAAAAGGTTGCAAATAGATTTAATATGACTTTTAGACTGTATGGTGTCGGCCGGAGCCGTATGGTGCCGTAAAAGATTAATACCATCCCATCACTTCCCTTGGAAACCCATGGGAAGTGAGTTGCCTCTGCCGAAACCGTCAGAGGCGATTAAGGGTCTCACCAGAGAATGGGCAACAGCGATCTCTGTAAAATGCAACAACATACTCGTACATTGCGATCACCAACCCGCCTGCCAAGCGTGGCGATTATGGCTCCCCTTTTGGGGGAGACCTATGTCTGGGAGTGGACATCTTTCGGATGTCATCTAACCATTATGACTGAACTAGCTGACCCACGCAACTTCGTCTGCGTCACTTTGTTTTTTTTAATGCCCGGTCCTATTGAACGTAGCGTGATGTTACACAGTCTTCCTCGATAAATGGGCTATCCAACACTAAAAGAGTTTTACAATTCGAACTAGTAGTTCCTGAGATAAGCAAACAAACTCTTCAGCTTTATAATATTAGTATAGATGAGTGTCACTCTTTTGGATAGTGCAGACTTCAATAAACAGTGAAGATTACTTGCCACCCGAATGGCCGAAAACTGTCTTGCTATTAATTAAAACGTAAAAAAAAAAAAAAAAAAACGAAAGTATCCATAAACTAATACGAAAACTGAACAAATAGGAATCGAATAAGTTTATCTAAACATATTTTCATATTCATAACATTCTACTTATTAACAAATACCGTCAGAGTATTACAATACGAGTAATTAAAAGCATCCTTTATGAACGAAAAATAGAGAATCTCATGTATTTAGTATTCCAGTACAAAGTGGTGACATGCTCATTAGTACATAATTCCAGATATTACTCGTAAAGGATCCTTTTCTAATTAAAACAATGAAAATGACCGTTATTATTCAAATTATGTAAGAACGGATTAAATGTACACTAGGGAGGTGGTTTAATCTGAACTGAAGTCGGGATCGGAGTTTTGAAATTTGGTTTGTCGGAGTCGGAGATGGGCTGTAATATTGCGTAACAACAACAGCCTTATTTGTAAAATTTTTTAACCTTATACTTAGTTTTACTAATGATTATCAGATTCTCAATCAATATCTCCAGTTTAAAAGTGTCGGAGCCGAGGTCGGCACCGGAAGTGTAAAATTAATCGGAAGTTTGGACTTATCGGAGTCGAGGATGAAGTTCTGTAACATCCCTAGAATACTCGTCCAGTACACAACAAAGCGCTTTGCTACGGCGTAGCAAGCGTAGCAGCGTAGCTCGTAGCAGTGACAACGTCCTTTCAACTACGCCGTAGTAAAACTGCTATGCTTTTATTACATTTTCAGGATATTCCTGTTTCAGGTATTACATGGAGAGATATTTTCATTTCAAAAATTTTGGCTGAGTTTTAACGTAACTAAACCTTCAATTTACCTATATACGAGTACTTAATGAAGAAAAAATGTCTCTCAGAAAATTAATTATAAAAAGCCCCTAGAAGTTTTAAGATAATACTGCGAAGAAAGCCTAAACTTTCATCTTAATTAAGTCTATTCAGTTCTAGATTTATTAAATTATGATTCCATACTTAGGTTTAACGCTAAAGCTTAGCGATATTTCAAAAAGATATTACATTTTACTATTTTTACAAAGAAATTATCTGAAAGAACTTTATTTCACTTATTATTTTATTATAAATTTAACATATTAAGCCGCTGGTCCCGGCATTCATTTATAGATCTTTGACAATCGTTAAGGTCTGTCAGAAGCCAGCAAAAATTTACACCATTCCTGACAAGAGCACCGTATGGTGTCGGCCGGTGCCGTAAAAGAATAATACCATCCCATCACCTCCCATGTGTGTCGTAAGAGGTGACTAAGGGACTCACCAGAGAATGGGCAGCAGCGTTCTCTGTAAAACGCAACACCATACACTGCGATCGCCAACCCGCCTGTCACGCGTGGCGATTATGACAACCCCAAAGGGGGGGTCCCTTTGGGGGAGGCTTATGTCCAGCAATGGACGTTTTTCGGCTGATATGATGATAAAGATGATACCAAGAGTTACGTGAGTTTCCCTGATACTGGGTTCTGATAACCAGTTGCTGCACGTAAAATACTGGTGCCCAGCTACATCAGGTTAGTTTGGGAAAAGGCTAGGCTGATTGATTCCTCTTACTCATTGGTTTTTGCATGGATTTAAACACTACGACCAGGAGAGGAGAGGGGAGGCCTTAACGGCTGGGCCACTTTGGCATACCTTTAGCGTCTAAACAATATCTCATCTTTTTTTTTATCGATGGGAAATCATCAGATGACTCCTCCCGCTCCGGGCGGAGCAGAAGGTAGTGTCAGACTCTTACTGACTAAAACCCATCCGTGTTCCTCCTGGTGCCCTTTGAGTTCCAGGGCCGCGATGACTCTTTCGAACAGATTCCGCAACCCTAGAAACAGTATCTCACCTGAAGACTATTTATCGTACTTAACAGGCGTTGAAATACAAGTCACAATACCAGCGACATTATTGGTTTATTTAAACTTTACTAGTTGATCCACGCAACTTCGTTTGCGTCACAATTTTCATTACTGCTCCGCTCCTATTAGTCTCAGCGTGATATATAGCCTGTAGCCTTCCTCGATAAATGGGCTATCTAACACTGAAAAAATTTTTCAAATCGGACCAGTAGTTCCTGAGATTAGCGCGTTCAAGTAAACAAACAAACAAACTCTTCAGCTTTATATATCAGTATAGACTAGTTGACCCACGCAACTTCGTTTGCGTCACAATTTTCATTACCGCTCCGCTCCTATTGGTCTTAGCGTGATGATATATAGCCTATAGCCTTCCTCGATAAATGGACTATATAACACTGAAATAATTTTTCAAATCGGACTATGAGTTCCTGAGATTAGCGCGTTCAAGTAAACAAACAAACTCTTCCGCTTTATATATTAGTATGGATATATAGATTTACAACAAGCTTCTGCCAGTGACTTCAAATCAAAATCAAATAAAAAAAATATTTGCTAAAATATGGTAGGTACATAAGGTGTAACAATCTCCCACCGTTCCCCCATAAGATTATATATTAACTAGCCGACTCGCGCAACTTCGTCTGCGTCACAATTTTCATTATTGGTCTTAGCCTGATGATATATAGCCTTCTTCTATAAATGGGCTGTCTAACAGTGAAAGAATTTTTCAAATCGGACCACTAGTTCATGAGATTAGCGCGTTCAAGCAAACAAACAAACAAATAAACAAACAAACAAAATCTTCAGCTTTATATATTAGTATTAGTATAGATATGTGCGCAAATTTATTGTACGCGCATATCCCGTTTTTACCCGGTCGCGTAAGAATTTCGGGAGTCCTCTCTTAGTGCTGCCCTACAGAGTGCCTAATTTCAGATTCTAGCACTCTGACGTTGTCTGTCAGTCACTAACTCAATCAGTCATTAACGGAAGAATTTTATGTATATTGATTGATAGTGGTACATGGGCGGACTAAATGTAACAAGGCATTCTCTACATTATGAGTGATTTAAAAATACGAGAATTTCTCATCGTATCTCAAGAGAATATTACACGCTTACACGCTTTGAAACTACAAATGTACTTAGTTCTGCCTCTAGTGCTTAGTAAACTAAGTTTCGAGGTACAGATACATTGATCAGTATCTGCGTTACTAACTGGAGTACGTATGGCGGCATCATTTGCGTTGCCGCGCGTTATCAACGCACATAAACGCGGATCCGCTAGTGAGAACACGACTCTATTGGTAGGGTTGCCAGTAAAAAAATATATTTTTAATATTTTATTTGACAAGAACAAAGTCAGCTAAAATTTGTTTTAACATGAAATGTCTCATGAAATGTGTCATGTGTGTCTGTTTGGGCGTTTAAATGTTAGTGGAAAATCTCGGTATAGTGTTTTTTTTATTTTATTTTAGCCTATGTTGTCCCAAAGTAAAAGTTGTTCATGAGGATAATGACCCCTTAAGGGGTACTGTCTTTGGGACAGTGTAGGTAAAAGTTGTTCATAATGATGAATACAATTATTATTGCGTTAATTTTGTTAGATACAAGTTGTATATTGTGTCCGTTTTTTGATTCCTTGCGTCAAAAATATTAATTAAGTAAGACATATGAATGTCGCCAACCCTGAGCCCCGATCAAGACTTCAACCACACGACATAAGCCCGGTACACACAAGTATCGCTCTAAAACTTTTCAAGCAACGGGATTTGCGAAGGATTTCACATTTATCCGTTTTTCACGGTTGCCGCCTTATGCGCGATAAACCGTCTGAGGTAAGCTTTAATATTTATTGTTCTCTCTTAAAGAAAAGGTATTTCGTACTGTGATATCGTAAGCCAGTGGCGTTTATATTGTGGTGGATGAATTATGGGGGAACGGTGGGAGATTGTTTTGTAACTGTTTATTAATATGGTGTTGTTTAACTGAAACAAAACAAAAAATACAAAAAAAAAACAGTTGCACATGCGACTGTTTATTTTTTTTGGTCAACAAAAAATCAAACAACAAAACAAAACATCTATGTTAGAAATAATAATTTATAGGTGTATGTTATAAGCCTTCCTCGATAAATGGGCTATCTAACACATCAATTTTTCAATGAGATTAACGCTTTAAACCAAATAAACATAATTTTCAGCTTTGTTATATTAGTACAAGTTGATTCTGACGGCACGTTTGGCGCAGTGTTTGAGCGATCGGCTGCTGCGCTGCGTGTCGCAGGTTCGATTCCCGCACGGAACAAATATTTGTATGGCCTACAGATAGTTGTTTCGGGTCTGGCTGTTTGTGTATGTGAGTTTGTATGTTTGTGAACGCACCCACCATACAGGAGAAATTCCTAGTGTGGGGCAACGTTTTTGTAAAAGAAAAAAAAAAAAAAAAAATTAATTCCGCCAAGCCCACATCGTCCATCATCGGACCACAAGACGAACGGCGATGCGCCACCGGTACATGGTGGACATCCCACCTTTTTTTTTAATGATGGGAAATCATCTAATGACTCCTCCCGCTCTGAGTAAAGCAAGAGGGAGTGTCAGACGCTTACTGACTAAAACCCATCCGTGTTCCTCCTGGTGCCCTTTGTGTTCCAAGGCTACGGCACCGCTTACGAACAGATTTCGCAGCCCCAGCAGGCATCTGCCCTAGCGGGCCCTGTCTTCCACGCTGACATCTCTTTGAGGCGCGCTGGGATCGCAGCGCGCCGCCGACCCGGGCCTAGTTCTGATCAGACGGCGAGCCACCCACTGCTCGCCGTCCGCAGGCCTGCGCCTACGGCGGCCGGGAATCGTCCTGCGACTCCCGACGCCTGGGGCGTCTCCATCTGTTGCGGTGACTGGGACTTGAGTTTCCCTCTCTCACACGTTCAGCCTCCTCCTTTGCTAGCCTTACTACTTCGCAGAAGGAGGTGACCGCTTCCCATGCCTCCTCGCTCCGGACCATAGATTGAACCAAGGCCGGTCGCGAGAGGTCGCCGCCGCCGATCGCCTCGACGAGGACCCGGCGGTGCTCCGCCCAAGCAGGACAGACCTCCAAGGGACATCCCACCTACACGCACAAAACGTTTTGGGAACACATTCATAATGCGTACAGCTAAAGAGTGGAATTCCCTGCCGGAGTCTGTGTTTCCTGATAGCTACAACCTGGGAGTCTTTAAGTCAAGAGTGAATAGGTAATTTCTAGGCAAGCGTACTCCATCTTCAACCACATCATCGCTTACCATCAGGTGAGATAGTGGTCAAACGCGTGCCTATTATATTAAGTAAAAAAATTTTTTACAAGACTTGCAATTTTAAAGTATGCCTAAATCCGGATCGCCTAAGACTAAGTTAGGTAGGCAGGTACAAACCTCCTACGACTCCACTAGTATAGCTTCTTTAATTTAATTTAGACTGACTAAAATCTCTCTTGCACTTTTTTCCGTCAATCAAGTAGCACGACCAAACGAAACAAACGTTCTACCTACTCCACGCAGTAATCTCGAGACCGACTGCAAATTCTCCACAACAACAAGAACACTATACATAATTTTAATAACGTAAATGCTGGAGCACACGTCCGCCACTTGAGCGATGTGGACGTGGAGACTGGTCGAGTCGCTCCTAATTCCGTTCTTGAGCGACTAGCGTCGGGGGCTACTGTGCTCTTAAAGAAACTAGTCGCATGAGTGAGCGCGCTTCGCGCTTGTGAGCTCCCGCCTTAAGCTAGCGTACATTTGTGTTTAGGAATAATATTTTGAGCTGGTTGCAGTTTATTTACTGTGGTACATACAATGTTACTATGATTTGTTCAATGATAAAGACGTTTGTTTGTTAATAAATCACGCATCAACGCCAAAACATCCGGTCGATTCAGGTGAAGTGAACCACAAGAAGCTGTCAAAACAATCAAACAAGATGGAATGACAGCTCATTTGTCATTCACTCCACGTAAACACAACAGAATAGACCGAGTATGATGTTGACAAAATAGACCAGCTGTAAACATGTCGAAGTGAAGGCTTGGGTGAAGTGATCACAAAGTGAGCCGTCAATCCATGTAATTAAGATGGAATGAGTTCACCTCGTGATCACTTCGACATGTTTAAAGAATCGCGCTGCAGATTCGAATGAAATTTGAAACATGGCTATTGGCTAGTCTGCGGCATGGTATAGCCTGGATTTGATCATTTTTAAAAACTTTTATTTAACTTGCAATGTCAAAATGTTAAAGCTTTAGTTTGGATGACAATACACGATAAGCTGTGTGATGTCATTCTAAATCCAATATGACGGACCATCCAAGATTCACTTCTACAATATGGGTGCAAGCTTTTTTTTGGGTAAGCTTTTATGATCATAAACGATAATTAAAATTTTAAAGAAAAATTGTATTTTCTTCTTTTTAGATCATCATCATCTGCCTAGCCTTTTCCCAACTATATTGGGGTCGGCTTCCAGTCAAACCGGATTCAGCTGAATACCAGTGTTTTACGTGAAGCGGCTGCCTACCAGACCTCCATAACCCATTAAATGGGTAACACAGTCCTCTTGGCAAGACTGGAGTCAGATTTACTGGCTACTGACAATCCGTAACGACTGCCAAAGATCTACAAATGACAACCGGGACCAACGGTTTTACGTGCTTTCCGAGGCACGGAGGAAACTCGTTTCGTTAAGATGGTCACCCATCCACAGAACAACCTCGGCAAGCGTTGCTTAACCTTGATGATTGACCCGTGCGGCAGTTATTATTTAGCCACGAGCTCTTCACTTTTTTTTTTCTTCTTTTTAGATAAAAGCATTTAAATAAAAGCTTTTATAAAAAAGGTTTTTTTTTCACTAAAAGCTACTAGAAAAAAAAAATATTAAAGAACCTATCAAAAATTTTACAGTCGACGACTACAAGAACTTGAATAAGCTGAAAAAACTTTACGATTTAACCAAAATATATCTGATTGCTCATCCACGACACTAGAATAAACATTCAGCAGGTAAAACGCACATTCAAGATTTTTGATTCGCATTACTAGCTATGTTTTAACATACATTCAGTCAAAAAAGTATCGGGAATGGATGATTTGTTTATGGTTCCAAATTCAAATTTTTGTTTTTTTGTAGTTGTTAGATTGGCACAACTGTTTTCCATTTTGGCGCGGAGTTTGAGTTGCATCTGTTATTTACATTAAATACAGTGCTGGTTTTAGTAATATCATATATAGTGTGTATTGCGAATTTCATAATGGACAAAAATATCGAACATCGACTTTATCAAAAACTCGTGCTTATGAGTGGTTCAAAGCGTTCAAAAGCGGTCGAGATGTGATGGAAGATTTGCCTCGCTCTGGTAGGCCGTCAACTTCTGCAACTGAAGTTAACATCGCAAAAGTGAAGGAAATAGTGACTGAAAATCCCCATTCAACTCTGAGAGAGATAGCCGCCGAACTTTCTGTATCTCACGAGTCGATCCGTACCATTTTAACTAATCATTTGGGTATGAAACATGTTGCTGATCGGCTAGTCCCAAAAGATCTGAATTTTCTCCAAAAACTCAATCGCATGAAAGTCGCTGAGGACATGCTAGAACGAGTCAGTTCGGACCCAACATTCATGAAACGCATTGTTACTGGTGACGAGACGTGGGTTTACGAGTTTGACATGCAAACTAGTCAACAAGCTTCGGAGTGGCGCCTTCCAACTGAACCGAAACCGAAAAAACCAAGCCAAAGTCGATCAAAAGTCAAAGTCATGTTGACTTTTTTCTTTGACTATCGCGGTGTTGTGCACTCTGAATTCTTACCGGAAGGTCTAACGGTAAATAAAGAATATTATTTTTGCGTTATGCGGCGTTTAAGAGAGCAAATTCAACGAAAAAAGCCAGATTTGTGGAAAGAAAATTCTTGGATTTTGCACCACGACAATGCGCCTTCGCACAAGGCTATCATTGTGAACGAATTTTTAACCAAACACTCAACAAATACCATCCAGCAACCACCATATTCGCCAGATATGACTCCTGCTGACTTTTTTCTTTTCCCTAAACTAAAATACCACTTCGTGGCACCCGTTTTCAATCGATAGAAGACATAAAGGAGAATTCGCGGCGAGAACTGAACTCAATTCCGGAAGCAGCGTTTAAAAAATGTTTTGATGAATGGATTATTCGTTGGCGCAAGTGTATCGTTTCTAAAGGAGCATACTTTGAAGGTGATAAAATAAATTTGGATGAATAACAGACATTTTGTGTATTATTGATCTTTTCCCGGTACTTTCTTGACAGAGTAGTACATTGAAAACAAAACCCCACAAAAGCGCAAATAAACAATGACATCAAAATAATGGAAGCTTATTCAATAATTCTATTTTTAAAACGGATTCTAACCCTTTCAAACGATGCTATCTTACGATCGCACATAAAACCATCGATACATCATGATTCATGAGGGTTTTTTTTCAATTTCGCCTTGTAAACAGACCTGTGTTCATATTAAAACAAGCCAAGCATAGGACTATTTCCACCAAACGACTCGCATCGGATCGGATCGGAAAGTATATGAAAGGATGCGGCGACAGCCCATCGCGTCTGGCTTGTTGCCTCACAGCATACTTTCGGCTACGATCGCGCGTCGCATATGACGCCCGTGGTTAAGCTACTGTGCGCGGCTTGGTGATATAGACTTTAAAAACTGTGTACATGATTTAATTTTGTTTAAAGGTCCGTTCCGATTCGATGCGATGCGAGCCGTTTGGTAGAAATCATCCTTATTTCAGCAATATTTCCCCTTCAAAGCGTTACATATTGATCGGTTTGGTAAAAACCTTTGGCTTTTAACAAATTACTCTTTAAGTGTACATGAAAGACTTACGTTATTACTGAATTATTAAAAAGGTTTATTTAAAAATGAGTACTTAATTGGTTTTTGCTTAATATTCAGGGATCAAACACGGGGTAATAGGGGCTCATTAGATTTGGAACTTATTTTCTTTTGCTTCAGTGAGTTTTTGAATTAATGTCAAGTGGTGTTATTAGGTTTTGCCACTGATTTGCGTAATTGTACTGCTTACATGCTTAGTTCTTTTTTCTATTTTTAAACAAATTCTCTTTAGATTTTAATGCTCTTTAGGCATCATTATTTTTTGAATTGGTTAATAGTGTTTTTTTATGTCGTTCGTTCAACTCTCAATTTTTATTAAAACCGGTGGTGGTGGTAAAAAGTGCGAGAAGGACTCGTACACGAAGGGTTCTGTACCATAAACCGAAAAAAAAATGTACCTATCTTAAATTGGAGCCAGCTTTATTTTTTTTTGTCGTAGTGTCAGTAGAAATACGTATGTATTTTTACGTGTGCGGACGGACAGTGGAGACTTAGTAATAGGGTTCCGTTGGTTACCCATCGGGTACGGAACCCTAATAAAAATGGAAATTCGGAAAGATAAACTTTATAAACGCTTATATTAAGCCTTAAACTGTATTTTATAATCCACCGCATATGAAATTGAACCCATGCGAATGGGTTCAATTTTACATCCAGTGGATTTTCCAATAAAAACTTTTATTAGACCTTGTCATGACAATTGTAGCGCAACAAAAATATCAGCCCAATCGGTCGAGCCGTTCTATGTGATGTTATTTATGTACGAGTGTGAATGATTTTTAATGCGCAATTGATTAGATTTTACATACATAGCAAATTACTCATATCTCTACATTGAAACACCAAAACAAACTCTATCAATCCACCTGAACTCCACTATCACCAAAAAAAATACAACCAATTCCAACACGAACAAAACAATTCAATTCCTACAAACTAATAATGACATTCGAACAATACGTGTCCGAATCGAAGCCGATCGTAAGCCGGGCTTCGGTATTCATGTCCTTGCCTTCTTCAAAGCTTCCTGAAAGCTGTTTTAGAATTCTATCTAGTGCTATCTGGAAGTCTGGCTTTCGCCACCGATGTATTATTGGGAGATACGATTCGAATAGTTAGTGATTTTTAGTGTCGTGTTCTTTAAAGGAACGTGAAACAGATTGCATGTAGCGGAGATGAGAGTGATTCGGTAGATGTATGGAGAGACTAGAAAATTCAACAATTCAATATTCAAATTAGGCTGAGAGCCAGCACTTTTTGAACGTCAATTTTACAAAAGATAGTCCCCCAAAACACCCGCCCGTCACCACTTCCTCGTGTTTTAGTTGTGGAGAAGAAGTGGCCAACAAACTCCCCAGCAACACACTTGTCTGTTACGTTTTAAGACTTGAATTTATAAAATAATATGCAAAGTAATGAAACGTGACAAAAAAAAATAAAGATTATTTTTCACTTGTTAACTAGCTCTATGATAAATACAAAAGTAGAATGGGTTAAGTCCAGGTTAAGTCAGAAATGAGTTTAGAAGCGCACAGATATACACGTTGTCTTTTTCAGCCGTGGACTAAACAGAAAAAAGTACTGTAGGATATGCAATAATATTTATTTAAGCATAATATGGTATTTTGTATCTTTAAGAATACTTTCTTGTCTATAAAGATACACTGTACTCCGAATAATTAAAATGAACTCAAAAGTAAGCCACAACGCTTTGCTATACCTCCGCGTCACACCAGTTTTATATCTTCCACCTAAACAAGCGTATCCATTAGAATAAATAGTGTTTATGACACCAACCTGCATACCAAGTTCCGCAGTAAAACTGGTCCCATGTTAGAGCCCTGAGGAAACCCAGATGGTACGTGCATTATGCAGAGATTCATCAGGGAAGAGTGTAGTCCCTTGACATGCATATGTTATGTATGAGGCATTTTGTCGCTTATTTTCTTTTATGGGGAAAGAGAAGGGGTATATTAAATAGGTCGTATGTCATGGTGCAAAGGATCAAAACTACTTCTGAAACTTAATTATTTTCTGAAGCACATTTTAGCTTCAAGAATAAGTAAGGATCGTATCTGGTGTCGTTTTGTTGTTTCTGCCTAAAAAAGGGGGAAAAGACAAGAGTTTCGTTTGTTATGTACGTATTTTAGTTTTATGATTTTATCTGTTCAACCATTACACTTGATTCTAACGTGGTTCCTAGACCCATTTTTTTAAGGATGGGAAATCATCAAACGACTCCTTCTGCTTGCTCTGGGCGGAGTAGAAGGGAGTGTCAGAATCTTACTGACTAAAAACCCATCCATGTTCCTCCAAATGCCCTTTGCGTTCCAGGGCCGTGGGGACTCTTTCAAACAAATTCAGCGACTCTGGCTACAAATTCCACAACCCTGGTTCCTAGACACATGGGGACATATTGTCACCTTAACGGTAAACTTACCAATTAAATTTACGTGAACTGGTTAATTTAATTAAAAACTATCTAACGTGGAAAAATTACTATTTTTAATTTCTGACTGTACAGAATTTAAACTGTTCCATTCTGCTTGTTTTAAACACATTAGATATAGATTTCCATCTAAACGGGTGTTTAGATGTTTCTCTGTTTTTTTAGTGAAATAGGTATTTCACTAAAAAAGCAGATTCGCAAGTTTGCCGTAAATGTGACGATATGTATAAAAAATCTCACCATTTCATTAGAGTAAAAACTACTTCTAAATTCAGAAGGCTGTATTGTAAATTCTAATTCTGCATTGAAAGTTTGATTAAAGTACTTCTGCCAATCAGTATCTAAAAATATAAAACTCGCATTCAGCAAAGTTTACATTTCCAAGGTCTTAAATATTTTCTTCATCCAAAAAGACAATGACAACTTTCCCTTTTTATTAAATCCCAAAAAATACAAAACACAAACAAGTCGCTGATCAAGAAAAATCAACACACAAACACAAGACTCATGTAAAATAATATATTATTCAATATGTGTACCTTCCATAAGTTTATGGCATTCGCACATTTCTCCCCTGTCATGACTACTTACCTCCCAACGTGTAAGGACATGCGAATCAGCCGCCATATTTCTTTGTCTACCCTCTTCAATATTTGATTTTATGAATGAAGGAAAGAATTTTATCCTACTTTGATGTTTTACCTTTCGGCTGGTATAATTTATATGGTTTTAATTTTCTTATTCTTATATATAGTAAAACATAATAATAATCCACGGTCCCTGCCATTTTAAAGCCGTTTTAATTGTCAATGGTCAGGCAGGGGGCAATAGTTCTTCCATAGTAAACGATTATCAGTCCACTAAACCAGCCAAACCTATGGCGTTTCATCTTTTGTTTCCATATTCTGCCATAGTCGGGGATTGTCCTTGGGTATACTTTCACAGTGCATATAGGGATAATCGTCGGTTGGTGTCCCAGTCCATTTAAAATGTCTAAAGGGTCCTCTGCGAGTTGGCTTCGGCCCCTCGTACGCCTACCAAAGGACCGGGTCTATAGGGATCCGAGAAAGTAAAAAACATGAAAAAAATCCACGGTGCCAATTTAGTCATTTTACACTGGCAGCCCACTTAATCTACCCGACATATCAACATACATACCTCTAGGCGTGATCATTTTTAAAAAAAATTTATTAAGAAGAATAGCTGCAATCAAAATAAATAATGCATTAGAATTATGAAACACCCCGTTAATATTTTTTAACGTATCTAAACAATGTCACCGTTCCATTTCGCGCCGTCCTTGAAACACAAGGCTCGGACTGTACTCGCTACTGGATGTTTCAAACTATGTCATGCGTCATGATAATGAATAATATTTTCTATTTTTTTAAATAATTGTTATCATCTGCCTAGCCTTTTCCCAACTATATTGGGTTCGGCTTCTAGTCAAGGCGGATTTAGTTCAATAAATACCAGTATTTTACGAGGAGTGGCTGCCGACCAGACTTCCACAACGCATTAACTGGGTAACACGGTACTTCATAGCAAGGCTGGAGTCAAATTTACTGGCGTCTGACTATCCGTAACGACTGACAAAGATCTACCTATGACAGCCGGGACCTACGGCTTAACGTGCTTTCCGAGGCACGGAGGAAACTCGTTATGTTAAGATGGTCACCCATCCACAGACCAACCTTGGCAAGCCTTGAAGTTTACCCGTGCGGGTGTTATTATCTAGCCATGAGCTCCTCATAATTGTAATATTCATAAAAATCTTAATTTTTTAGGGTCCGAAGGGTAGCCAACGGAACCCTATTACTAAGTCTCCGCTGTCCGTCTGTCCGTCCATCCGTCCGTCTGTCTGTCCGCGGGCTGTATCTCAAGAACCCTTATAGGTAAATAGTTGAAACTTGTACAGATTGTGTATTTCTATTGCCGCTATAATAACAAATAATATAAATTAAGGTTTATGGTACGGAACCCTCCATGTGCGAGTCCAACTCGCACTAGGCCGGTTTTTAATGAATGTGTATTCATTGATAGATAATGTGGGCTGCCATTGTAAGTCGACTAAAATGGCACCATGTATACAAATACACACACACACACACACACCCCAAATAACATTTTGGTGTCAGTTACTGGCTTTTTTATGACTTTAAGTAATATAAAAGGATTATAATTATCTCAGTAATAACTAAAGACGATAAAGAGGAATTAACAAACCAGTTTTAGCCCCCATCGCAGCACTAAAGCTTTAATGGACGACGTAATATAGCTTTGAGAGTTATAATGGTGCTAGTAGCAGCAAGTATACTTAATACGTTATAGCTTTAACATTTTTGTGATACCCAAGTCTTTATAAAAGTGTTCGCCGACTCCTTTTAGCACTTATTGTTGTATAGTTATTGCAATGAACAGTTTTATACCACATAAGGTGCTATATTGACTATTATTGCAGACTTAAGCCATAAATAAGAGTTTGTCGAGAGTTTAGTAACACGAGAAACGAAAGGTGTCAAACAACTCCTCTATCTAGGTTTAACCTGTAATAAAGGGGCTAACTAAAGCTTATTGTGTTAGGCAGTACTTTTTTAAAGACGTTCTAAAGGTATAGGTGTCAAACAACGCATGTATGGGTCATTTTTAACACTAACCTCACTTTTGTAAAGTTTGCCATTGTTTTGGTAACCTAACTTAACTAATATTATTTCGAGTTATTCAACATTTGACTACAATATACAAAATTTCTTACATTATTAGAAGCGTTCCATGAATACCACTTAATTTTACACACCACTGCTCAGGAAGTAGGAAAGAATAATAATGTTTAGCTTGAGGTACCAATTTATTATCATAATTTTTCTTTTAAATCTTTAAAAATCCTAGGCGCGTCAAAATTGAGATAAGAAACATGGTATACATTTACCGTGATATCATAAGGGCAGTCATTTTTCACTTCACATATTTAAATAACTTAATATTCCATAATATTATTCTGTTGTGTTGAATAATGGATGACATAACTCTTCCATTACGAACAGATTTAATTTTAGTAAGTTTACAGGCTTTTTCAATCTTGACGTGCGCTTTTTACCACCTGGAGTGCTCATTAACGCGGTATTACAACGGTAATACCAGTTAAAGTACTAGCCACAGTAGTAGCTGACGATAAATAAACGCTATTGTGCAGCTTTAATATCTTTTTAACACCTTACTATAGGGTTTATACCACCTGTAGCGTTTACCAACTCTAAAGTAGTAGCTGACGATGAATAAGCGCTCTTGTGCAGCTTTATTATCTTTGTGACACCGTATTATAGGCTTTCTATAACTTTTACCTGTAAAACTGTGGGCCTCTTTCGTGGTTATAAGTGAGTTAGAGCATGCTCTAACTCAGTTGCACAGGTATGCGTTAACACTTTTGTACTCAAATGGAACGTCAAAAAGCGTTAAAAAAACCTATATAAGACTCGTATATCAACGAGTCTTATATAGGTTTTTTTAACGCTTTAGTGTTAGTTGGGACATGTATACAATAACACGACAACTAACTACAGGTGTATTGCCGAGCTTAACCCTCTATGACTCTGGGTTATGCTTGCCAAAGGACACTTTCCACTCGCCAAACCTCATTTTGATATATCATAGCCTAATCTTTCAGCCTAATTTTCGTATCTGTCACAGGGTATTTTAACCTAAGAGCTTGACAATATCAAGCATCAAAATAAAGTTTAATAAAGCAACAAAATGAATGTACAAGTCGCAACGTGTCGCAAAAAATAAAATCAGCTGTTCACAGGTGATTTTTATTTTGACACGTTTGTTTTTATGAATTTAAGAATGTTATTCAAATCACGGTCTCAAATAGAGTTTGCATTCTCAACTTGAAATTCACCAGAAAAACACTGAAAAATACCTTACAAAAATAATACAAACAAGTAATAACTAAAAAAACACACGAAGAATTCCACGATGAATCCCAATTATCTCGACAACCAATCAATTGTACAGCAAACAAGGGTTCCATTTTCAAATAAATTGCCACAAATAATTCGTGCTACCCACATATGAATATAAACAAATGTTTAAATTGCATTAACTTGGTGTATTTCCCTCGAGCCGGATAGTGGTGAGAGTCGAATTTAACTTGTACGATACCTGGCCAGTTCAAACTTGTTTTAATAGAAAAATCTTTGCACAAGTGGGGAACACAACGTATGGTAGTTTGTAAGTCGTTAGTCATGTGCTGAAGAGATAATATACTTGATGGTAGAGAATAAACTACACGTTGTGATGTTCGTATTTTTTTTTGTTTTTGTCGTAGAAAATGGTGCTGTTATTTCAGTTGAGTTCATAACTTAGGTAGAAGCATGGGATAGATATTTGGTTTTTTAGTTAACGTATACTGTCCCACTGCTGACCAAATGTTTCTCCCAAATTATTTCAACGTCCTTTAATTTTACCTTCTTCGGCCATCCGCCCGGTACTAGTCTAAGTCATCATGCCCGCGTTTCTTAGGTTACGACGCTCGTCCTCAGACACCCAATGTGTAAAGTGTAATATACGATCCTGGCCCATGGGTCTTGATGCATTCTAAGTTTGGCCCAGTCAGTCCCACTTTAGCCTCGTAGATATATTACCAATATTAGCGATAGCTGTCTTGGAGTGTTTGGTGTTGAATTCGATTGGTCACTTATTTTTTTATGCTGCGCTTTATCACTCTTTAACAAACTTTGAGTCTAGCTTTCTGAGCTTCAGTCAAAGACCAGGTCTCACCATAGTTTGGGACACGCATGTCGATGAGCTTACGCGTTGGTGAAATAGGAAATTTTTCGCTCGCCCAGGCGGTTTCGAGGCGTTTTAAATAATAATAATAATCGATGTCTTTGTTCTGTTTGGAAGGCAGGTCCTTTACAAACCTTGAGTTTGGACTTTCGACCCTCGGTCGAATTCTACGCAACATGTGTCAGGATATACATGTCTACGAGTTAACGCTTCATCGTTGACCGATTCTTAGTCATTCAGCCAGACTTCAACAAAACAGTGAAATGGGATATTTTTGTTTGAAAGCGTATCTAAATGTTTCCAAACAACAATTATCGCAATGCCCTACAATTCTGTGACTTCTCAATATAAAACACATCATATTAACCGAAAGACGTCCACTGCTGGACACAGGCCTCCCCCAAGCGTCTTCACAACGACCGGTCCTGCGCGTCTCGCATCTATCAGCTAACCGCAATCTTCACCAGGTCATTGGTCCACCTTCGCGATTGCCACTCCAGAACTTTTTGGCCCCATCGACCATCTATTCTGCGAGCAACGTGCCCTGCTCACTGCCACGTTAGTTTGGCGATCCTTTGGGCTATGTCGGTAACCTTGTTTCTCTTGTGGATATCATAATTCCTGATTCGATTACGTAAGGAAACTCAAAGCATTGCCGTCTTCATTGCCCTTTGAGTGACTAAGCCTTCTGATAAGGCCTATTGTGAGCGACCGCGGTTCAGTTCCATATGTCATCAAAAACACATAGAGCAGCATTACAAATATGTTTTATCAACAATCACTATCACCTTTTCTTTTGTTAGCAAAGTTGTAACATAGTTACAATAGTTATTCTAACAGCGTACCATCGGAATGAGAACTCTTTATCTAGAAGAGATAATGCTAAGAAACTTGCAATGGAATCCAGTTGTTATCACTGAACATATGAAAGTTGTGTAAAGGAACTTTGCTGGAGGAATAGTAATTTGTTTTTCTTATTGCAACACGAAAGGAAGATGCGCTTTTATATTTTTGCTAAGTTGTGAAGAAGTTTTCGATTTTTCAAAGCATCAACATTGATTTTTAAAGCATATTTCGTTATTAGCAGTGATCTTTTCGATTATTTGATATCGATCAAGGAGGACTATCTCTGTGTATAAAAAGTGTCCGTCGAAATGCGTTAAATTAGGGTGGCGCTACAATCGCATCAGGGTAAATTTTAAAAACAGCGCCAAAAGTTACTAGAGTAGGATAGAAAAATATACAAGAAAAGAACAATTTCCGCTTCGTTATTATTTCGTCATGGCACAAGTAAGTAACAATGATGGGAAACTCGGCACACTTCAATCCGTCTACCTGCAGCTATGCTAGCGCCATTCTGGAAAGTTTTTGGACTGTTACTTCCTGCTTACAGCTGGACATTTTTTCAACTTGTCCCATATAAGATCGTTCTCCTCGTCTCTATACTCCATGCCGAAATTGAAAGTAATGGTACAGATTATCATGCAAGCTTAAGAGGAGTCCATCGTTCTTACTGCCTCGGGTTATTCGCATCTTCAAATCATTGTCACCATAAAGTATTTTTTGGCTTTTTAAAAATAACAATAGTTCTTAAACCTACAAGATTTGGTTTGGGGACTTTACCAAAAAACAACTGAACTTAAAAAAATCCATTACAAATTTAACATTTAAATTCAACAACAGCCTTAACATTTAACATTTAAATTACATTTAATTTTTAAATTTAACATGTTTTTATTTATTTGTTTTTTAGTACGAGTAATATGTGTCCTTCCTAACGTGGTAGGGTCATAATCTGTGCGTGAACTTAGCAGACCATATCCCAGCGTAACATCAAAAATAAAAAATGCGAGTTCTATTTGCATACCCCTGAGTTCTAGAGTCCCTTATCCTAAACGCCGTACATATGAGGGTCCTCGAGAGAAGCGCGGCTTTCCTCTCAGCACTACAAACGAACAAGTCACTTCACACCTTGTGACGTCACGCCGGGTTCTGCAGTTCATTATGAAGACTTGGGCTTTAATTGTGTTTTAATTGTATGACTAGGAGTGCAGGGGTTTTATGAGTGGAGATTGCTTTATTTAACTATACGAGATCAAATATTAAGTCGTATCTTCGACAGCATTGCTATAATAATAATAATAATAATAGAAATTTATTTCGGAAATCATCCATATGGTGTTAGTATTAGGACTTAAAAACTATGTGAGTATCCAATACATTCTTTTTACTACACTAAACTAATTTAAATATTTTTCCTCAACACCGGGCCCGCAGCTTTGTCTACGGGACTAGTGCATCAGAAATGGCGGCGGCGACCTCTCGCGACCGGCCCTAGTACAATCTATGGTCCAGAGCGAAGAGGCATGGGAAGCGGTCACCTCCTTCTGCGAAACAGTAATGTTAGCGAAGGAGGATGCCGAACGTGTGAGAGAGAGGGAAACCTCACGACCCAGCCGCCGCAACAGAAGAAGACGCCCCAGGCGTCGGGAGTCGCAAGGCGATTTCCGGCCACCGTAGGCGCGGGCCTGCGGACGGCGAGCATTGGGTGGCTCGCCGTCCGATCAGAACAAGGCCCGGGTCGGCGGCGCGCTGTGTTCCACGCGCGCCTCAAGGAGATGTCAGCATGGGAGACGGGGCCCGCTAGGGCCAGTGCCTGCCGGGGTGCGGAATCCGTTCGAAAGAGACGCCGCAGCCCTGGAACGCAAAGGGCATTGGGAGGAGCACGGATGGGTTTTAGTCAGTAAGAGTCTGACACTCCCTTCCGCCTCGCCCAGAGCGGAAGGAGTCATTTGATGATTTCCCATCCTTAAAAAAAAAAAAAAAAAAAAAAAAAAAAGTGCATCAGAAATGGACAGTCTGGTTTTTCCGCAATAACCTTCAGGATGCTATTGGATTGCTATAAATCTTGCTGATTAGCAAATTTTTGTTTAGTCATTTTAATTGTATTGTAATTGTATAACAAGGAGAGGAGAGGTTTATGATTGGTGATAGTGCCCTTCAGTAGTTTTATTTGACACTACGCGAACGACCGTTGAGACTTGTACCGTAGACAGCATTGATAATAATCATTCTAGCTAGCTCATCTTTTTTCGTCATTTTGACACATGTTTTTTTTTTTACTATTGATAGCCACGCGTTTGACCACTATCTCACCTGATGGTAAGCGATGATGTAGTCGAAGATGGAGCACGCTAAAAATTAAGCGAAAAAATTAAACGAAGAAAGATACCTAAACATTAATCTATTCTATGCTTGAAAGAACTCAGCCATATGTAGGACTAGTTGACCCACGCAACTTCGTCGGCGTCACAATTTTCATAACTGCTCCGCTCCTAAAGGTTTTAGCGTGATGATATATAGCCTATAGCCTTCCTGGATCAATGGGCTATCTAACACTAAAATATTTTTTTAAATTGGACAATTAGTTCGTTCAAGTAAACAAACAAACAAACTCAGATTTTCACTAAGCTAGTAGTTGGTTATATACCAACTAACCGACCCGTGCCCACTTCGTTATGCGTATGACACTCACAAATAATGTGGCCTTCTATTGGTAAAAGAATGTTCAAAATCAGTTCAATACATTCAGAGATACAACCTTACAATTTCACAAACCGACAATACCTCCTCTTACCTCTTTATAATATAAGCATAGATAAACTAGTGAAAAACCAAGATTAACTGAACACGACAATATCATAAAACCTATCACCAATGGGTACATGCACCCAGAAGCCACGAAAACTTTTATCGATCTTCAATAACACTGTAAATACCAGGACTATTAAGTTTTACAGTCAGAGCGACGAACGTGAGACGTCTACGCGACGTCGACGTAACGACCACGGAACGATCTGTTTACGTCGACGTAACGTGCTCTTAACGAACACGTGTCGTGTGGCGATCGTAAAACGTACCTTGTGTAGATACCGAAGGGTTGTGGAAGTACGAAATGGGTTAGTGAAGTTTGTATAAGTATAATTTTAATGTTTAATGTGCGTATGAGCGATTACGTATAATGACAGTTTACATACCTTTTTTAACCGACTTCAAAAAAAGGAGGAGGTTCTCGAGGGAGGGAATTCGGTTGTATTTTTTTTTTTTTTTATGTTTGTTACCTCATAACTCCGTCATTTATGAACCGATTTGAAAAATGTTTGTTTCATCTGAAAGGATATACTTCTCGATTGGTCCCATTTTCACCATGTCAGAATCTGATGATGGGATCCCACGAAAATCGAGGGCAACCCTCAAATTTTATAGGCACATTTAATGTTTTTTTTGAACTTTCTAACGCAATTCAGATATTTGTGCCTGGTAATCATCACCTCATGTTGCTGAGCTGATGATGAAAGGTATAAATTAGAATCTGATGATGAGATCCCATGAAAAATGTTTGTTCAGCGATACTTTAGCCAATTGACAGCCGATTTGGATGATTCTTTTTTTGTTTGAAAGAGTATTTTCCTGGACTGGTCCCGTTTCAATTTGGTGAAGATCTGATGAAGAACTTCGGAGGTAGGCAACGGAACTCTTCAATAAATGATAGCAAAGGGATTGCTGAAATCGCATGTTTTTTTAGTGTTTACACCAGTTCTTAACATAACATTGCGCCGGTACGCTGTTAATGGGTACGCAGGTACCTAGGTACCACTAAAAAGTGAAAAATAAAAAACTTTTTACAAAAATACAACCGACTTCCAAAAACAAAACACTGCAAGGTACAAAATAACTTCAGTAGAAAGAAAAGAACTTTAATTTCGGAAGTCAGTGTCAAAAAACGAAAAAAATTACCAAACACCCGTATGAAAAAATGGAACCCTATCCTGGTCTATTCGGACAACGTGTCACCGTGTAGGTGGTGTGTGAAATGCTGGCAGTCCATCTTGTTTGTATAGATTGGCAGCTCACTTTGTGTTCACTGCACTTGCTTCATCATCATCTGCCTAGCCTTTTCCCAACTATGTTGGGGTCGGCTTCCAGTCAAGCCGGATTTAGCTGAATACCAGTATTTTACGAGTAGCGGCTGCCTACCAGACCTCCAGAACCCATTAACTGGGTAACACGGTACTTCATGGCAAGACTGGAGTCAGATTTACTGGCTTCTGACTATACGTAACGACTGCCAAAGATCTATAAATGACAGCCGGGACCAACGACTTAACGTGCTTTCCGAGACACGGAGGAATCTCGGTATGTTAAGATGTTCACCCATCCATTGCAAGCGTTGCTTTCACTGCACTTGCTTACACGGTGAGATTATCATAGAATTGCACTGCAGGGTTACAGGGGTTACTTTTGTATCTTCGTCTGCCACAGCCAATGTGATCCGAACATACTAGACTAATCTATTGATTTTTGGTATACATTTGAACTTATGACCCAAAAATAACTTCATCATCATAATTATCAGCCGAATGACGTCCACTGCTGTTTATAGGCGGAGGTATATACAGCAGTGGACCAAGCGTTACCACAATGACCGGTCCTGTGCGTCTCGCATCCATCGGCATCGGCGAAAAAATGACTTGTAGTCCAGGAAAATAAGGGTTACACCTCGGAATGAGAGATAAACGCCCTAAAAGTTCCATACACGTAAGATAGTGGAAATAAAAAAAAAAACAAAAAATTACAAGAACTACAAACTAATAATTTTGACTAAGAAGACTGGACTATGCGCCCTCTATCTCGAAAACAATTCAACGCATAAAAAAAAATTTAGAAATAAAAGTTGTAGGGAATTTAATCTTCTACAATATTGATTATGGATACAAACAGCGAAAAACACCGATTTTTTTACCTTTAACCTTGGAATTTCTGTAGTCGCGAACACCCTACGCTGAGTAGGTTTTGAGAAAACTTTTAGGGCGTCTAAACAAAGGTTTATACAACTTTGTAGCCGATTATCTCTCATTCCGAGATTCTTACCTAAGTTGCCAGGTTTTTGACCTAACTATGAACTTAGGCTAAACTTTAGACATAAAATTCTAAATGGTTTCACTGAGGTACCCATTTCATTTATTCTGTTTCAGATACCGCATCCAACCTACCTGTTTACGTACCTCCTTGCACCTCATTGTTTGGTCGCACAATCCGGCGAACAGTTTTTACGTTCCGTTTACGAGCCGATGTCTGATCATCGACTCAGCTACCTCCACACTCCATAAACGATTGTGATTACTTTTTTATTACATCACCTAAGAAATTATGGGAGTTCTGCTTCGATGTGAGTTTTTATGGGACTTGATCTTTATATGGACGTTAAGTTGGTTTATCAACTGCTTGGTAAGTCTTTTTACTAACTCTGCCACCAACTACCAAGTTCTGCATTAAGGTTTCATTCTTTATTATTTTATCTTTAGTACAGGGGTATAACAATTTAAACGCAAAACCTGTAAAGGAAGGAGAAGAAAAGAAAAAAAACCGGCCAAGTGCGAGTCGGACACGCCCACCGAGGGTCTCGTACAAATTTGTAGCTACAAATGACTTTAAATAAAGACTATAAATGCGTGGTTTTCAGCCATTTCCCTATACTTGTAGTATAAGACGGTATAACTTATTAAATTTCATAGTTCTAGGTCAACGGGAAATACCCTATACGTTTTGATTTCCTGGAGAGTATCGAAATGTACGTTTTTTGCGGCATAAACGGCCGCATCTTTTTTTTACGTTAACTAAAAACAGCTGCAAGGGGCCGTAAACTTAAGAACATGGTTGTTATTACAACTCGATACCTCGATGCGTTCTTGAGATAAACGGTCTTGACAGACAGACAGGCGGATGGACAACGAAGTGATCCTATAAGGGTTCCTTTCTACCATTTTGGTACGGAACCCTAAAAAGTAGAAAAAAAAATAAGAAAAATCGAAACAGAAAATTTAACCTTGAGTTAAGCTCGGGTGCGCCAAAGTTCACCTAAATTTTCAACTCCGATAGTTGGAAATTCGAAAATGTTCTTCCTAATATTTTTCATCCTAACGATCACAATTCCTAACTACTCTGTCTCTAATGTTCATAATTCCGAAGTATTCAACTTCATAACGTCAGTAGCAATAAACATCCATTATATACTTTTATTTGTTTTCCTATATTTTCTCAACATAACCATATTTTACACTATTATTCAAAGTCATATTTTTTTTTGTTTAGATTTCTTTTTATTCATAATAATCAGTATTAAGTATAATACATTAATTTTGTAGCGGTGTGTACCTGCTAAGATATCCACAGGTTAGGTTAGGTTAGAACTGTGAACAGCTACCTCGAAATTGGTCGCGAAATTTTTCTAAGTATTTTTTTCATAGTGCCCCAAGGCGACACTCTGAACTGACTGAATTTCACTGACTCTGACTGAATTTCGTTAATTTAAGACAAACATCAGTGAAACGACCTTTCATCACCATCATCATCTGCCTAGCCTTTTCCCAACTAAATTGGGATCGGCTTCCAGTCAAACCGGATTTAGCAGAATACCAGTGTTTTACGTGGAGCGGCTGCCTATCAGACCTCCACAACCCATTAACTGGGTAACACGGTACATTTTGGCAAGACTGGAGTCAGATTTACTGGCTTCTGACAATCCGTAACGACTGCCAAAGATCTAAAAAAGACAGCCGGGACCAACGGCTTAACGTGCTTTCCGAGGCACGGAGGAAACTCGTTATGTTAAGATGGTCACGCATCCACAGACCAACCTTGGCAAGCGTTGCTTAACCTTCAAGATCAACCCGTGCGGCTGTTATTATTTAGCCACGAGCTCTTCGACCGTGAAACGACCTTTAATCATTCTAAACAGTTGGTTTTTTAGACATAATTATCTCAGGTATAGTAATAAGTATGTAACAACAATAACCAAAAATAAAATGGCTAAATGTAAAAATTATGTAAAGCATACCCCCAAATAATAATCATACCCTCAAATTAAAACTATAAATAGCACCTTCTTCATGTTTCTTTCTGAGTATGAGTGAAAATATTATGGTAATTATGTTTAGGGATCAAAGCGTTTTGATAAAAAACAGTAGGAGTTTAAATATATTTACATTAATGATATTACGAGTATTAATTTCAATTTTCGGAAACATAAGTGTTATGAAAATCGCCGGTAGCACTACAAATAGTATGAATGAAAAATTTAGGATGAAAAATTTTAGGAAGAGTGATCATTCGGATTACAAATCATTAGGAAGAACAATAACGGGGAAAAAAACTTTAGGTGATCCAATATGGACCCGTTAAGCTCATCTTTGTACGAGTACATGGACTATTATATTATTACTGTATGTAATGTAAGTAGTTTTGGTGTACAATCAAGAATTAAGAATTACGGATCATTGGTCCCTCAAATTGCGAAAAAGGCAGCTGTTCTGTACATTTGGCCGAGTTATGCAAACATACATAAATCGGTTGTGTTACACTTTTCAAAAAATAGTTCAAAGTTAGCATTCAGTATGTGCATTTTTTTAGTTTTTGCCGAAGAACGCCGCTTTAGTGACATTTTCTTTGCTCAGTGTGTATTGAGGCTTCCAGAAGAAGTTTCCGGCATGATTAATGGTTCTTTTACTTTTGGTGAATCTCTACACCTGAGCTGAGCTTTAGGTTGGGCTTGTCACAAAACTTTTAATTGGCCAAATTAATTAAGAAAAACACAATTTAAAAAAATGTTTTTGACACAATCTTCTTTGGCCTGTCCCACACTATGCAATTTTCCGGAATATAAGAAGGCCGCATTCTCCGATACTGTAAAAAAATGCAATTGTAATCGAATTCATTCTTTCAGAGACCCCACAAACAAATAATTTGATCTTCATACAATGTTAGTTTAGTTAAATTAACAAGTAAGCGGAAGAGCTGGCATTTTTTCGTCCAAAGAATCAGTATTGCCATCCAACGCTTTCAGTATTGTAAGAAATTTTCCCATTGACAATGATACGTACAAATGTTTCGATTACAATTTATCTTCCCAACTGTAAATAAAAAATTGTTTAACTATCAACAATGAACAAACAAATGATTTTTCTCGACATGTTTTCATAGTTTCAGCTTAGAAAGTAAAACTTTTCGCCAAAAAAAACTACCAAACCTGATAACCATAATTTAATTTGGCAGTCGATCAAACCGCGGCCTCGTACTGAGGGCTGACGTGTCATGTTCTGCAATATGCAGCCGCGTGCGGTGGCGATACGCCGCGCGCCGCAGGTATCACTCTGCGTGCGATGTGGCGAGTCCGTCATAGCTATTTATTTAAACTTCATGTACAATTGTGGTACATAGGCGGACTTAATGCAACAAGGCATTCTCTACCAGTCAACCTTTGACCAGCTTTTGTAATGTACCTCTACATGATAAAGTATGAATAGATATGAGTTGAAGTAGTTTGATTGGTACAAGACATGTCAAGGCTCAGGCACAGTTTCCGGATCAAAACAAATCGTCAAATATGTGTGTGATTGGTTGTAAAAAATCGAATAATTGACTTGCGTTGAATTCATGTCGCATCGATCATTTCTTTTCAGAAACCAGGGCTAAAATCGCATGATGTTTTTATACTTTTTGCTTAGAAAGAAGATCTTCTCTCCCAAGCTTAATAGTGATAATAATATTAAATTTGACAGTCGATCAAACCGTGGCGCCGCGCCATACCGCGGGCTGACGAGTCATGTTGTGCAATACGAGTATGCAGTCGCGTGCGGTAATGCCACAGGAATCACTCTGCGTGGTGGTGGATGAAGTGTGAATAGGAATTTTAGATTCAATCATCATCATTATCATCTGCCTAGCCTTTTTCCAATTTCATCGGGGTCGGCTTCCAGTCAAACCGGATTCAGCTCAAGACCAGTATTTTACGTGGAGCGGCTGCCTACCAGACCTCCACAACCCATTAAATGGGTAACACGGTATTTCTTGGCAATACTAAAGTCAGATTTACTGGCTTCTGACAATCCGTAACGACTGCCAAAGTTCTACAAATGACAACCGGGACCAACAGCTAAACGAATTTCAGATTCAATGTCTTTAGTAGGTATATTAAAAAAAAATTGCATGAATCTAAGACTGGCATGGCTTTGGATTTGGACAAGATTGTAGCAGTGTGAGCGAAAGCCTCTACAGCAATAACAATTTAGTTACCTACATAGGCAAGCAAGGCGTTCTCTGCCAAAATTGGGCCCAAAGGACCGTTGTAATAGTCGTTAAAACGGATTGCCGTAAGATATTCATGTACATTTGGCAGATGGATTAGTAATACTAGTCTAAAATTGCACTGTCTCTACCTTCTTGCCTGACTGATCAAGAATAAAATTAAAGACACTTGTTTGGATTGTCTGCTGCCAACTTGTTTGGATTGTCTGCTGCCAAATTCAAGATCTCCTTAATCCAAATAATTGGTGATTAAAATTACTTTCCAATTTTACAGCAGGTTTTGTTTGTTTTTAATTGTGATTTTAATATACCTTTATAATTAATATACGTCTAATATATTTTCTTTTTCAATTTATTTTTTGTTGTTATATTATTTAATTTTGCTCATTGCATGTTATAAATGTTAATTTTATATTTCTTTGCGATTTTAATTCTTAATTTAAATTATCCATTTTATTTGTATTTGTATTTAAAGAGTTGAAAAGAAATTATGAAACTGAAGGTTTTAAATTTTTGACAATTTTTTTATCATTTTTTTGTTTGTATCTTGTTCAGTGATTCTCGTGTGTCTTAAATATAATATTGTGTTTGAAATGTAGATAACGTCGTGGGTTATATATATGTTATTTTTTGTTATTAAACACTTGTATTATAATATTTTGTGTAACTGTATGTTTTCCCTAGATAAATAAAATAAAGTAATAAAGATAAAGCAGAAACTTAACAACACTGCACAGTTTTAAAGTTGTGTTGAAACCAGTGCTGTGGCTCTGTTTCGCACACCAGTCGCAGAATTATGTAATACTGAGCGATGGCTGTTTTGCAAGAATGAGACAAACATCTTCCAAACTGGTGCAGCTTTTTAGGGTTCCGCACCCAAAGGGTAACCATTGGAACCCTGTGACGAAGTCTCCACCGTCCGTCCGTCTGTCTATCAGTGGGGTGTGCCACAGCCCACAAGAAACGTAATAGGTACACTTGAAACTTTCAGTTTGATTTCTATTGCCATTATAACAACAGATAAGAAAAAATGGGATCTGGGGAAAGAAACGAGTTCTTTTTCGGTTTATGGTACGGTACCCTTCGCGTGTAAGTCCGACTCGCACTTGGTCGACTTTTTTTGTTATTGTTTGCGTCATGCCATTTAAAACAATTAATGTAAACATATTTTTCTTTACATTCCGGTATGTTCCGAAGACTTAGTCTGAGACTGAATATAATAGTCATTTATTTATTATTATGAATAATATACTAGTCTGTTAATAATAATAAATAACTATCTATTCTAATAATAAGATCCAATATACTAATTATTCATCTAAAAATACATAGAAAATGCAAGGCAATAAACAAAAAAAAACTAAAAATAAAATTTACTAGGCATGCCTTTTAAGTTCTAAAGTTTCCATATTTCCCGGCAATTTTGAATTTGGAACTGTTCTATATTCGAATGTGTTTAAATTTTAAATCCCAAACCGTTGAAAGTATTAGGATTAATGCTGTTTTTTAGTCAGAGCGTCGATTGGAATCTGTCAGGTTACGTACGAAAATAAATCTTTCTAAGGAAAATGTTCATGCAATAATTTTCTACAACTTTAGAAAAGGCCTGACATGGCTTCAGTGTTTTGAAGAGCTAACATCTGTGTTCTGCGAGGAAGCCCCATGTCCGCGGACTGTCGAACGCTGGTATTTAGAATTCCAGCGTGGACATACTAGTGTTAGAGACAAATGTCGCAAAGGACGCCCAAAATCCGCCTTCACTGAAGATAACACCATTGCTGTGAGACAACTAATTCTCGAAGATCGTCATGTGACGTATCGAGAGATAGAGGCTCTATTAGACATCTCAGGGACAATCATTCAGAAGATCTTGCATGAAGCACTTGGTGTGAGAAAGCTAGTTTGCCGTTGGATACCGCATCTGCTTTCCGACGACCACAAGGCGGCGCGCGTCAGATGGTGTAAGGAAACTCTGCAAAGGTTTAACTGAGGAGAGTCAAATCACGTCTATGACATCATCAGTGATGACGAATCTTGGATCGTGATTCCAAACCACAATCTACAATCTGGGTCTTTCAAGACGAGCCAAAGCCGACTAAAGTAGTTCGTTCTCGAAGCACTTCAAAGAAAATGGTGGCCATGTTCGTTGGAAAAACTGGCCATGTTGCGACTATTGCACTTGAAGATCGTAAAACGGTTAACGCAAAGCGACGCATCATCCTGCACCACGACAACGCAAGCTCACACAGCGCTCGTCAAACGATTGAGTATTTGAAGCAGGAAAAAGTAGAAATTCTTGACCATCCTCCATACAGTCCTGACCTAAGCCCTAACGAATTTTTTACATTTCCTAAAATTAAGAAAAGTCTTCGTGGTTTAAGGTTCCAGTCCGGTGAAGAAGCATTCGAAGCTTTCAAGTCAGCCATTTTGAACACCTCCACTTTAGAGTGAAATAAATGTTGTAATAACTGGTTTGAGCGAATGGAAAAGTGTATTAAGCTACGTGGTGAATACTTCGAAAAACAATAAAAAGTACTATAAGGTTCTGGTTTGGTGTTCTTTTCTTCAAACGACAAAACTTAAAAGGCATGCCTCGTAATCGAAAAATGGATATGTAGACTATAAGGATGCATAAAATGTTTTTATAATACGTACAATTTGGACAGGAAATAATAAACTTTTACAAATTGTATTTATATTTGTAATGAGTTTGCTCTTGACTCTTGTCTATGTCAGAGATGACAGAGACAAAGTCTACGATGGAGCCATATATTACTATACTCTTTGGATGGAGCGAGCCTACCCAGAAGGAGAAATTATTTAATGTGCTCTTCCTCTCTTCTAATTATTTTAAGTTTTGCTGTGCCCGACAGGGTCCATAATTGTTTCTATTTATTTATTCATTTTACCACCTGTGTACATTATGGATTGCAATAAACGATTGGAGATTTGATTCAAATTCCAGATGGCAAAATCCCAATAACACTACGCCAAACCTGGGTATTGAACCCAAGAAGAGCCCAAGCTCAACAGCAACGCTGGTCATCACTAAACCAACGAGGTAAAGGCTGTTTCTAAAATGCCCTTCAATTGATTCATACGAGTACATACACCCCTCATTTCAAATTGGTATAAAGCTAATCCCTTTTGATTTAAACAAAGTGTTGAACAACTATAATATTTTACAAACTTACGATATGGAACCCCTAACGAAAGTACCACTAAAATCTCGTTAACTACAGTTTAAGGTTTATTAAGATCCCTTTAAAATAACGATACTGTTATTATAGTTATTCTAAGATTAAGTTATTTAGTAGTTAATATCTGTTCATTTATAGGGTAAGATTTACAAAATGAACAGATGTATCCCCAATAATTTTCATCCCTTTATTGATGAATATTTGTTAAGACTTGTACCATCCTAATATATAAAATTCTGCCGTTACTGAGTGACTGACAGACAACCCACAGCCGAAACTACTGTTCGTAGAAAATTGAAATTTGGCACGTAGGTTCCTTGGGGAGCGTAAAGGAGCTCTAAGAGAGGATTTCTCGAAATTCTACAAAATTCCTATGGGAACGGGAAAAAACGGGATATCCGCAACCAAAGACGCGGCTAAAAGCTAGTATGGTATCAAATTCATTTTTCGATAGACAAAAATTACAGAAATTAACAATTATTTATATATTTATTTCATACTTTATGCACACAGATGTACAGAGGCGGACTTAATGCCTGAGGCATTTTCCACCAGTCAACCTTTGGGTGATGCAGAGAATAATATTAGTAGGTGCAAATTGTGAAAAAAAAAAACAGAAACGCGATTAATATTTAAATTAATACAAAGATAAATATATGTAAACTATAAATACAATAAAATACCTTAGAGTACATATAAATATAATAAAATACAAAAAAAAACCATAGAGTAGAAAATGCTTAGTGAATTAATTATACATTCAGTCAAAAAAGTATCGGGAATGGATGATTTGTTTATGGTTCCAAATTCAAATTTTTGTTTTTTTGTAGTTGTTAGATTGGCACAACTGTTTTCCATTTTGGCGCGGAGTTTGAGTTGCATCTGTTATTTATATTAAATACAGTGCTGGTTTTAGTAATATCATATATAGTGTGTATTGCGAATTTCATAATGGACAAAAATATCGAACAAAGAGTTTGTCTTAAATTTTGCATCGCCAATGGAATTTCGTGTTCGGAGTCACTGAAAATGTTACAGAAGGCTTACGGTGAATCGACTTTATCAAAAACTCGTGCTTATGAGTGGTTCAAAGCGTTCAAAAGCGGTCGAGATGTGATGGAAGATTTGCCTCGCTCTGGTAGGCCGTCAACGTCTGCAACTGAAGTTAACATCGCAAAAGTAAAGGAAATAGTGACTG